>WEKY01011582.1:48874-63736 GCA_013390045.1 Picathartes gymnocephalus | reverse complement strand
CCGCCGCGTGTGGGGGGGGGGGGGGGTGGGGGTACGCGGCCCCCAGGGCTGTTGCCACATGCTCTGGAGCCCCGCAGCCTACGCGGGACCTACGGAGCCCTTCCCTCCAGCGCTGGGAACTCCAGCCAGAGCCCGGCAGGAGCTTTTCCCCCCACTAAGGCTGATGGAAACACCCGCAACCACAGGAAACTGCCAAAACCACGTGCCAGTGACCCCCGTCCCACGGCCCCGCCACCAGCTCTCCCGCATCACGCCCCGCGAAACGAGCCCACCCACCCCCAGCAGCGCCGGGTCCCTCTGCACAGCAGCTCTCCCGCAGCCCTGCTTTCTGCGACTTTGCTTTGCTCGGTATCCCGGAGCCCGGCTCCGGTGAAGCCTGTGGGCCCCCGGGACCCGCTGGGAGGCCCCCGGGATGGGGGTCCCGGGGAGCCTCCCGGGTCCTCCCCAGACAGACCCGAGCCTTGGCCAGGCACAGCTCCTGGATACCGCTCGGATCCCCCCCGGGCTCCTCACACGCACTGCAATAATAGTAATAATAATGAAACCCCCGCCGGGACTCACCATCCGCCGGTGCCCCGGTGCCCGGTCAGCTCATGGCCGGGGCTCTGCCCTCCCGGTCCCCGCACAGAACTGCTGACTCCAGGGCGTCCCTCCCCCTCCCATCTGCAAACGGCTGAAAGAAGTTAAGCTTGGCTAATATCGGCTTAGGCTGTATTAGCGCCACAGCGGCAGCGATGCCCGCTGTAACCCTTGAGGTTCCACATCCCGGCGGTGAGAGCCGCCTTCCAGAGAGGAAAAAACCACCCCCTCCGCTCCTGAATATTGCAGTATTTTCGCACATCTCTGTCATACTCGAGGATTTACAGGCTCGAAGCAAGGCTTTTGGGTGTAAAACTGTAAAACCTTCCTGCAAATGCGGAGTTTAAAATTAGAAAGGGTATTTTTTTTCCTTTGGGAAAAGTCATCGTAAAAGAAAGTTTCTAACACTGAGAAAGTCTGTGCCACCAGTTCTGGTCTGCTGAACTAGAAACTTCATAGGTCAGATATGGGCAGACATTTAAATGGGCGGATGGTGACAGGACAAAGGGTAATGCCTTCACACTGACAGAGGGCAGGGTTACATTAGATATTGGGAAGAAATTCTGTTTCCTGTTAGGGTGGCGAGACACTGGAGCAGGCTGTCCTGAGAAGCTGGGGATGCACAACCCCTGGATGTCCAAGGCCAGGTTGAATGGGGCTTGGAGCAGCCCAGTCTAGTGCAAGGTGTCCCTGCCCATGGCGGAGGGATTGGAACTGGATGACCTTGAAGGACCCTTCCAACCCAAAACATTCTGTGATGATCAAGTAGAATAAATACAAATCACCTGAATCAATAAAATAGTAAGGGAGTAACTGTTGCCAACACCATCCTTATACTGCTATATATATTAAAAGAAAAAACCCAACACCCTGGTATTTCAGCCCAAAAAAGGTTTTGTTAATTTACACTGAAAATAACAAGACCAGAACTTTGAAATTAATTTTTCATGGTATATTATTAACATTTACTTTTGAGAGGTCTGGCTGAGATACTCTGTTAACTACAAGAACATTCCTTTCAACTGAAAGCCAACAGTGTCTGGTAGCTTCCAACTCCCCACTCCTGAGCAAAGATAACACGGGTGTGCCACCCCGGGGCCCCCGAGAGCCCTTGCTCCATATCATCATGTTATTTACTGTTCATTATTTACTGTTCAACTCCTGCTTAGGACTCTGGCTGTTAGGAAGGCATTTGAGGGGTCCACCCTTCAGGAGGCTGAATATCTGGCATTATTAACAGTGAAATTATTGTTTTCCTCAATTCCTTTTTTTCCTGGCTGGATCTCCACAACCACTTGGCAGAAAAGGGAGGAACAGAGGGAGAGAGGCTATCTGAACACTCACTATTACCATAGTTAATAAAGTTTCTGTCTGACCTGTCCTAAATTTTACTTGTGATATTGGGGAGCGTAATGGAGTATTCTCAAAGAACATTTAACATCCATGAATGAAGCGACTATTTAATGAGATTTCAGGCAAGCTTGTCGAGTATCACTCCTTTGGGTCACATGGGAGGTGTTCTGCAATCAGGCTTAATTCATCAAAGTGCCAGGGTAGGGCACGGAGTACTAGACTGAATGGTCTGCAGGTGCAAATCAGCATCACAGTGCTGGTTTAATGGGACCTCAGCAATATTCACCAGCTCAGATTCCTGCCCCTTTGTTCCTTATGAGCCACAGCTTGACAGAATCTTTGTAGTCAAGAAAATATTTCAGGTGTGTGAAGAGCCCTGGGCTGGCTGGGTGCTTCAGTCGGTAGCCCACAGTCTCAGAATATCGGTGTTCATGATGAAATGCCCTAAAGGGGATGTGGGAATCCTGATTTCAAACGAATACTGGATTAAAAACAACGTACTGTGCTATGGAGCTCTTCTTTCAAGCTCCTGCTGGTAAGGGCTGGTCTTGCCTACCAAGATGAAGCTCACCATGGGCAATATACCCTCAGCATAGGTGGTGAGATTGAGTAAAATGTTTCATGGTAGTCTGACCCTTTTACCTCCTCTGTAAATACCCTGAGCAGTAATTTCCTTTCTCTTGTCTTGCTTTTGTTACACATACGTACAGTATAAGAACTCACTCTCTGAAACAACCATCGGCGATATCTGAGGGAGAACAAAGAGAGGAAGCTGGATGCGGGTTGTCTACCTTAGGGGAAAAACGATGTAAGCATACTCCAAGTAATACACTGAATAAAAGCTTTCCCCCTGCCCCAGAATTTTCTGGCAGATAATTTGCAGGGCAGAGTGATGGGGACAGGGCTTTATGGGAAGACAACCTCATTTTTTGGACTCACAGCCAAGAGAAAGCACGCAGTTCTCCATAAACAGGGATTTGCTATGAGATCTTTTGGCACGGGAGCACAGAGAACAGTTCAAGTCTGTTATCAGATCCTCCTGCAGATGTGTGAGCTGTGCCCTGCAGAGCAGAAAGCTGGGGGCTGGTGGGGCTGAGCACGGAGATGCTGAGCATCCAGAACCCCGCCAAGGCAATAGGAGCCACAAAACCCTTTAAGCTTCAAACCAGAATGTGGGTGACTTCTGCTTCTGTAGAAACCTGCTTCAAGCTGCCCCTCACCTTAGAGCATTAAGTAGCAAGGATGTTTATGCTAGTACAAAGGAAATTAGACTTCACCTTTTGTGCTCAGTTTAAAGCCCAGTGAGACCCAACTACCAGTAAAATCAATGGAAAGACTTCAAAGGACTTCTATGGGATTTGGCTGAGACCTGACCCATCCAGGAAAAAAAAAAAAAGAGATATATCAGTAAATCACAGTGCTTTTAATGCTCCCAGCCAAACACAAAGTTAAAGAGTCCTATAAAAGAAAGTAACCTATGGAATCTCTCTATGCTTTTATACTTTATCAAAATTAATGAGAAAGGCAGATTAAGGTTGAATTTTAACCATTGCTGCTTATAGCCAGGAGAATACAGGATAGGACATGGTGTAGTGGTTTTTAACTAGAAGATGGTCAATTCAGACTAGATATAAGGAATGATTTTTTTATAAGGAATGTGGTGACACTCTGGCACAGGTTGCCCAGAGCAGCTGTGGATGCCTCATCCCTGAAAACATTCAGGGTGAGGTGGGACAAGGCTTGGTACAACCTGGTCTAGTTGAAGATGTCTGCTCATTGTAGGGGGATTAAACTAGATGAACTTTAAAGCTCCTTTCTAACACAAATTATTCTATGACTCTATGCAGAGTCATCAGAGCAGCTAAACAAGGCGGTACCACCAGGAAACCACACAGAGCCGAGACAGCCTGGGAGCTTCCATTGCTCTACAGAAGAGTTCCACTTGGCCCTTCAAAATTCTGAGGATAACTCAAAAAACCCCCAGCTGCTGCTATGGTTTTCAGGACATTCCCATAAACCAGAGCAATAGCTTCAGTTACAGAACAGAAATCTGCCAACACTATCTCTACATTCCTGAAATCCCATCCATGGAAAATCGTGCCTCAAGTAGAAATAAAAATCAGCCACTAATTCAAATAATGTATAAGAAAGGGGAACTTTACTGCCTTGTGTTTCTTTTTAGTGGTCTCCTTTTCTTTTCTTTATCTTCTGGTCAGATATTATCCTTTTATGTTTATACAGCCTGTATTTTTGACCACTTCCAAAGAGCAGCAGGAAGGAAGCATACAGCACAAACAGAGGATTAATTCAATAATTAGGAACATAAATATGACGTTACCGGGCAAGTGCTTCTGCCTCCTCTTCCTCTAGCCCTCAATTTCCTTACACCACAGGGATGCCAACTGATGGCAAGGGAACAAAAATAAACCCAGGATGATGAATTTATTGCTTATTCATCTCTTCCCAGCTGTCATCCTCAAAACAGTTAACAGGCATCCAGAAGCGCAGTCTTCACGTTGCAGCTGAGCATGGTAGGTGCAGCACACGGTGAGGTGCAGGGGCTGTGTCCTGGCCCAGTCCAAGGGGGTCTCTCCTGCACCCTTGCATGTCAGCAGGGCTGGCACCCACCGGTGCTGGGGGTTAGGTTTCTTTCCTCTTGTTTGTTTTCACTTAGGGAATCCTGTCCCATAAGTTGCTAGGAAACAGTGACGATTGGGTACTTAAGAAAACCAAAAGAAGGGGCCAAGCTCAGGAGAGGAGGGCATCTGGTTGCACTTCTCTTATCTGGGGGTTTCTCTCAGCAGGGTAGAGATACCGTGAAAATTGGACTGGGGCAGCTGCTAGCTCTCGACTTCGGAGGAGGACAGTCAGAGGTGCTGCTTACGGAAGGGAATTCGCTGCCGCTGACATAGCCCAGTCCAGAGCTGCTTCTTCTGCCATGGGGTGAGCCTCTGCTCGTGAGAGCAGCCACTGAACTGGGACCTTATTACCACCCACCTCACTAAAAGAGAGACTTTTTCATCATCTGCTTGGGTGCCCGGGACCCTGAGCCCACCTTTCTCTGCTCTGCTGGGAGCCGGGCCCTGCCGCTCCTTCGTTGCTGCACCGGGACCAGCTGCCCCAGGGGGTTTGTGAGGCAAAGCCTCTCTCCCATCCCTGCCCGTCCCGCGCGAGCCGCCATTACCGCCTGCTCCCCGAGCCCGCGCCACAGCGCCCCCTGCAGCCGCGGGGGAGCCATCGCACCCGCCCTGCCCACCGGGAGCCAGCAGCGCCCCTGCCGGCTGTGAGCAGAACTGCACCGCGGGGGAAGGGCCCGCGGCAGAGGAGGCGCTCACTGGGTTCGTGCTTCTGTTTGTTGTTAACGCCGGAGCTGCTGTTTGTTGGCTTTGTTATACACACTAATAAAGAACTGTTATTGCTATTCTCATATCTTTGCCTGAGAGGCCCTTAATTTCAAAGTTATAATAATTCGGAGAGAAGGGGGTTTTATTTTCCATTCCAGGGGAGGCTCCTGCCTTTCTTAGCAGACACCTGTCTTTCAAACCAAGCCAACCAGCCAGAGACCCCCGCCACGTCCCACACCCAGCTCCAGTTCCCCTGGCAGCAAGGGCCTAGTACTGTGCTAGAAAATGAGGGAAAAGGAGGGGTTTGGCATCATGCCATTGAGGTGTTTTGAGAAATCTGTGGTTGGGCTGTGATTTGAGATGTCCTTAAATATTCCAAATTAAATACTTCACTGAAATCTTTTTTTTCCTCCTGACACTAATAACAAGCAGTTACATTGCTTGAACGTTTTTTAAGCACACAGTTTATGTTTCAGGAATTTTGTTGTTGTTTCAGGGTTTTTTATTTATTTTGCTAACTAAAGCAGCAATTAGGTTATTTCTGGTTTTGTCTCTGGACAGTTCCCTTTGCTGATCCCACACCCTGCAGCACCCTGCACCTTTCTGTGCCTGACTCTGCTGTAACTTGCTGTTGCTCTCCTGTTTTCACAGGTACTTTCAAGTCACCCTGAAGACATTTCTGTCCATGCTAAATTTTTCAAACTCTCTGCAAATCTGTCCATGGCTGCACATAAGTGAATTTTTAGTTCAAAGATATATGGCACATTTTTGCTGACTTCTGTCAGGGCTTTCTGTGTCTCCAGCCTCCTTCCCTATACCTGCTATGAAAACAGCCTTAAAATATCTTTTTTCTGTGTATTTTAAGCTTCCAAGATGCTGGAGCAAGGTTCCAAATGGTTAAAATGGAGGAGGCCCCCAGACGGCTCACTCTGCAGTCTCAATGACCCAGGGCTTTTGCCTTTTCAAATATATTTAACCAAATAAAGTGAATAGAGGATATGCAAATGCCTTTTCCGAAAAGAAACACAGCCCTGAATTGTTGTTGGCAGGTCAGAGCATCACACCACACTCAGCAGCCTCTCAGCTGCGGGAGATTTGGGCTGGAGGAGGCGGCACAAAAAGACTCTTTTCACACAGAAAAAAAGCAGGACTCGGGTATTCCAAGGAGACAGAGGGAAGAGGTCACTGGGGATGGCTCCTCTGGCACCTCAAAACTCTGGTTGCCTGTGAGGGTGGTGAGGCTCTGGCACAGGCTGCCCAGAGAAGCTGTGGCTGCCACATCCCTGGAAGTGTTTAAGACCAGGTTGGATGGGCTTGTAGCAACATGGGATAGTGGCAGGTGTCCCTGCCCTGTAGCAACATGAGTAGGATGCGCAAGGGAGACCCACAGTGAACAAAGGTTCAGGGGACACGAGGACACTGGCACAACTTGGGTGACCTTTCACGCTGGTGCTCACAGTCTGTCTACAAGCTGCTCTCAGTTCCAAGGAGCTATTTGAACATTTGGCTGAAGAAAAGATAATTCTAAATGGGATCACCTGGAGTTATGGAGAATGGTTTTACCTAAAACTGAGCTGTATTGGTGTCTTAGTTTGAAAGAAAGGAGTCTGCAAAGGAAGGCAGGAACCTCCCTTGGGATGGAAAATATTACCCCCTTCCCTCCAAATTATTATAACTTTGAGATTACAGGGCTTTCAGGCAAAGCTATGGGAAAAGGAATAACAGTGCTCTACATACAGTATGTGTATATATAACAAGGCAAACAAACAACAACAACGGCAGCAGCACCAGACAAAACCAGAATCCCAAGCACGGCCTCCTCTGGGCTGCCACGCCCTTCCCCTGCGGTGCAGTTCCGCTCACAGCCGGCGGGGGCGCTGCTGGCTCCCGGCCGGGCAGGGTGGGTGCGATGGCTCCCCCGCGGCTGCAGGGGGCGCTGTGGCGCGGGCTCGGCCGCCTCTCTGCAGGCGGGAAATGGCGGGCGGGCCGGGGCAGAGATGGAGAAGGGGCTTCCTTGGCAAAGGCCCGGGGGCAGCCGGGCCCGGTGCCCTCGGGATGGGGAAATGGGCAGCACAGGAACCTCGGAGCGGCGGCTGCAATGGCAGAGGCGGGCACAGCCCCGAGGATGGCGAATCAAAGTGTAGCACTGAGCCCTAAGCGGTGGCAGAGGCAGAAGCAGCGCAGGGGCCTGGCAGGTGCTGAGTGGCAGGCTAAAGCGCACCAAAAACCCAAAGCAGCGGCAAAAAATGGCCGGGACTGTGCAGCAGCAGCACCAGCCAGGTTCCTGCAAACAGCCGGGAGATCCATCTGGAGGGGCTCAGGGCCCTGGGTTTTCCCTGGGGCACCCCAGTAAATGGTGAGGGGACTTTTCCAGTGAGGATGGGTGTTGATAAGGTCCCAGTTCAAGAGCTACAAGCAAAGGCTCACCCACAGTAGGAGAAGCAGTAAAAGATGGAACTCTGTGGTGGCAGCAAATTGTACCCACAACAACTGCAGTCCAGCCATGTCCCCTTCGATCCGAGAGCGAGGAGCCCAGCCCAGCCCCTCACCCCCCAGCCAAAATCCCACGGTACCTCTGCCCTTCCCAAGAGAAAACCCCTCAGCTAAGAGAGTAGCCACCTGCACCCTTCCTCCTAGTCCTCCTCCCAGCCACATCTTTTGTTCTCTTCAGTACCGGTTGTTATCATCTCTTAGGCATCAAATGGGACAAAATTCCCTGTGAGAAAGGAAAAAAAAGGAAAAGATTCTAACCTCTGGCAATTGGAGATATTAAATAAAGTATATTTAACATTTCAGAAGGGGTTCTAATATATTTGTCTTTTTTTCTCCATCATTGCAAAGAATCTTACAACAAACTAAATAATATTCTCTCCACTTTTTATAACTAAGTACTCTTTTCTGCAGAAAAGACATTGTGTGCATCATTCACATCTTCTGTAATTTCAGTGCTTAGATCGCTTCCAACTCACTTCAATTAACAGCAGAATGATTGACTGCTTTCTAGATCATTTTTCAAAGAGGAAAAAAAAAGTAAATTAAAACAGTTTAGCAATCTCAGTGCTGGTTCCTGTAACGAACAGCTCCTACTTGCCCTTGGAGAGGGGAAAAAAAAAGGAATGCAGCTTAGCAAACATCTCAGTGCTTTCCCTGCTGTAGCTTTAGGCTGGGGCCATCTAGTAGCAAGTGGGAGACCCCAGCAATCACAGGGATGTCAGTATGGCTCCTGAAGCTGATTTTAGGGATTTCATAGCCCTTGGAAAGGAGCTGCTTGTTGCTCTGGAGGGAAAGAGGAGGGGGCTCTGACCCTTACCATGCGGAGGCACATGCAGGCCCTTCCCTGAGGAGGCTGTTCCTGAACCCCCGTCCCTCCCTGGGCACCATCACTGGCCCACATGGGTGGGCACAGCCCAGAGGCTGCTCTGCCTTGTGCATGGGGGCAACTCAGCCTCAGTTTCCTAATTACTGGTGGGAGAAGGAAAGGGCATTTCAGCCCCTTTGATTCTCGGCCCTGAACAAGTGCAGTGGTTTGCCCAGGAAAGGAGGTGAAGGCTGTGCAGTTTTCCACCCAACAGCAGGTCAAGCAGCAGCCCAAAGTGAGCCGTGATGCCTTCTGCACCCATCCATGCACTGCCTGTGCTCTCAGCAGCAGGAAAAACCCATCCTTTCCAAACGCAAAAGATGCCAGGCTGTAGAGGGGGCACAGCTCCAGGAGCAGACAGGACAGGGCAGAGATCTGCCACATGGACAACTGTCCCAGAGAGGAGGCTGTACCATTGTCTGGGGTGAAAACATCACGGAAAAACAAATAGCTTGTTCTGAGACATCATGCTGCCATCCAAATAAGCAGGATCTGGATTAGTCATAAGCAAATCTGAGAGGAAACTTGGAAGATTTTGTAGTTTCTAGAACTTTCCCAAATGAAAGTGTGTTCACAGCAGGGAGAGTCACACTTCAGTGGAAGGATCAGCTGACATGGCACCACACACCAGGTCCCTGCCACCTCAGCACTTCTACTTCTTGACCCAAAGTTCTATCTTAAAAATTACAGAATCATAGAATCATTATGGTTGGAAAAGCCCTCAAAGGTCATTGAGTCCAATGGTTAATCCAGCACTGCCAAGCCCACCATTAAAGTACATCCCCAAGCACTACATCTACATGTTTTTTGAACACTTCCAGGGATGTCAACTCCAATACTTCCCTGGGCAACCTGTCCCAATGTCTGACCACCTCTTGCACGAAGAAATTTTTCCTAATATCTAACCTAAACCTCCTCTGGCAGAGAAAAGACTGCCATTGCAGTGACTGATATGGCTGATAGCTTTGTTTGGCTGTCCTTCCTCTGTGGTCAAAACACAAACTCAAGTGGCCAGGTGGAGCATCCAAGTGTCCGTTCCCAGGTGTGGGACTGATGCTGTCCTCCTTCTTGCCATCATCAAAACCCTCAGCAGTGAGAGCAGTGAAGAGTCTCTTGGAATATGGCCACTAAAAGATGGATTTAGACAGGTAACCATCCACATCTGCCGCAGGCAACAGTGGACAAAAGACCCTTTGCTAGGGTTGTTTTTCCAAACAACCCAGCATTTGGAATTGCTGCTCTTGGGCCAAGTGACATGCTTGACGTCAGTGAGAAAAGTCACCTAAAATCCCCCAGGTACCTTTGGAGCTTGTTACTCTCAAAGAGGTCAACTCATCCAGCACAGATTTTGCAGCGTGACTTTGCAGTGCAGAATGGAAACTCCTCACTGCAGTTCACGTGCGGCGTCTCTGAGATTTTATCTGCACAGCCACAGCCGCTTTGTTGAGCAAATGGAAATGTGAGCTGCAGTCTTGCAACACCACGGCACACAGGTCTGAATAAAAAGACTTTTCCTCCCTGAACCGGGGCTTTCCTAGAGAAAGTGATTTCCACTGAATGACACACTTTTGTTTGACAAATGACACTTTCTTCCTGTGGTGTGGAAGAAAATGACTTGGACAGGTTGGTTGGATTTAGCTTCTTTCCATGTTTATGAGAGTGGAATATCCCACACAACACAGAAAAACCCCCTGTGTGGCTGACAGGGGCGTTTGAGGGACAGTGAACACTAATTTGGGGATTGTGGGGGAATCACCGTGGGGTCTTGCCAAAATATTTCTGTGGACTCAGCCCATGGCAAGAAGGGACTGCGTTCTCAGCCATGCTTTTCCAAAGTATCACTGTAGCTGAAGAAGCTACATCACTGCCTGCAAAAGCCCAAGCCGTGAGTAAAGGGTGCTGAAGCGTGGCTGCAGCAGGGAGCTGGGGACCAGCTCACAGGTGCTGAACTACCCCTGTAGCTCTGAAACGCTTTCCTGAGTAAAAATCCCCACTCATTTCAGTGTCTTACTTTCTTGCCTCCAGCTACCATGTTTTCCATAGTGCAGTCTCTAGCAGGATGGTAAAATATTTATAATTATACCTATATACAGACTGCAGGAAGAGGCAGAATGAGGCAAAGCACCTTGACTGCTTCCTCGCCCACCTTCCCACCAGCCTCAGGTCACCTTGGAGGCTCTGTGACAACATTTATGGTGCAAGGAGGCTTTGACACAGCAAATGACTTGTCATCAGTAAGTCTTCATGGCACACTGTACAATCAATCCAAGCCCAGCAAAACATTTCCCTGTATCATGCTGTATGGTATCAAAGCTCAGTTCCTTGAAGTCTCCAAAAAGGATCTGCAAAGACTCTGATTCAGCATGTCTGGGAAGAAAAGCTCCTGGAGAGCCAAGCATGGCTCACAGCAAAATGCAGGAGAGTGTGGAAAGGAGCATGACAGTCCCTGCTGGGGATTCATGGATTTTACACGTATATTTCAAGCATGTTTCTAGATCTATTTTATAGCCACATGCTCTCTGATACACCTTTCCCCACTGTATTTGAGTGGTTTCACAGGGTAAGAGGGTATCTGGGTTCCCAAACTCTGTAAACCCTCCTGTTCAGTGGGAAAAGAGGTGAGAGGATGAAGCAGTTTGGACTACCAGCACCTTCTCCAGAGGGGACAAGACCCGTGAGCTGCAGGAGCAGAGCTCTGCACTGTTCCTCCTCCCAGGAACTGCAGCCCTGAGGGGACAACAGCAGGGACAGCTGGGTCCCTGGTGCCAAGGACCTGCAGGGCTTTGGCTTCACACAGTAGCACAAGACACAGAAATAGCAGTGACAGAAAAGACCTCATTACTTGTATTGGCCCATCCCCAAAGAACATATGCAGAGCACCTAAAAATAAAAGAATAAATTAACAGATATTTTTCTTTTGGGCAATTATACCCTTACTGATATAATGTTGTATTTGTTTCTCGCTCACTCCCAAGTCAGCTTTCCTGTTTCTGAGGGTATCCAGTTAATTCAGTTTACCATCTGTCTTCAAAGCATCTCTCCTATTTTTATTACTTGAATATAATTGTAATATCCATAGTTCTTTTGTGGAGACAAGAATCAAACAAATGTCCAGATTTGTCCAGAGCAGCAGAGAAAATTTTCTATGTCCTGTCTTTTCCTGTGAGGGAACAGGGAAATCCAAACACATCTTCTCTTTCCTTTTGATAGTATCTAGCAACTGTTCAAATGGAGCAGTAATAGAGGGATGGAGAAAAAAAGCAACTAAACATACCTCAACCAACACCATGGGCTTTGCCTCCAGTGCAGCACCTAGCACTCCACAGGCTGGGCTGAGCAGCCTTGGGCATCTGCTGTGTACACAAAGCATCACCAAGGACTCCTGTGTCACAGCATGAGAGCCAGGATCAGAAGTGGGATTGTACAAGTCTCTTGTGACCCCAGATGAACCTCCCAGTCCTTTGCAAACATGCACTGAGGAATATTTGGAGATGCATTGGTGCTGGTGGGAAGGGACACTGTGATGGCAGATTTCCCTTCTTGTGCCTCCACACATGAGTGCAGGTGCCTGCCTGGCCTCCAGCTGCTGCCAGGAGGCAAGAGAACAAAGACTTCCTTTCTGTAAGGCAGGACTGACAGGGCAGAAAGAGGTTCATGGTTGCAGCCACATGAAAGAGAAGAGCAGAGGAGTAAAAGTAGGAAATCCCAGAGATTCAAGGGGTAAGGTGAATTCTTGTACCACTTCAAGCAAACCAGCCATATGCAAATCCCTAGGAGAATTTGCCATTAGGTTTGTGTTCTGTTTACTATACCACTCTCTGCATCCATCAGACCATCCAAGATTGCACAGTAGGAAATAATTGGCTTTGTCTTTCACTGATTTCTACAATTATTTCATTGAGATGAGCATTATAGACCTGTTCTCAACTTGTTAAAACTTTCCTAATTGTGCCAGAAATTAATTTGAATTAAAGAAGAGTGCTTCACTTGGCTGCAATGGCCAAGTGAACAAGGAGCCGCTTGTTCAGCAAATCAGCACAGCCACGGTGACTCCTTTGCAACATGGAGCTGTGACTGATGCAATGGGACCACCAGAAAGCCAAAACCAGACACGAGAGCAATAGCTGCTGCTCCAGGGCTGAGCAGGTGCCACACTGCCAGGTCAGGCAGAGCCATTGGCTCTCTGGTGGGATCCATCTCCCAGAGATGACCTGTGGTGGCACAAATCTCAGTGCCACTGCAAAAGGCAATAACAGCACATCTGTCTTCTGAGGGCACCTATTCTGCAGACAGGAACATTGGCCTAAAGTCATGTCCACACTAAAATAAAGTCAGCATGGCATTAAGTGAGGCCCCAGACACACACTTTGGGATAGCCAGATTCACAAGAGAGAGGAGCTGGGACTCAGCGGAAGCACTGAGATGTGAATCACTGAAATCAATACCGCAGGGCAGGTGTGGAGGACTGAGGGTAGGAGCTCACACTGGAGACCTGTTCCCAGTGGGCCCTGTTCTCCTGTTGTCATAAACAAGCTTGGTGCAACCAGTAATGTGGCTCAGAGCAGTCCCTGGGGCCTTGGGGCCCAAAATACAGTAACAAACATTTACCCACAGCTTCCCAGCCAAGTCCTCCTTTCTGTTTCACCCATGTAATTCCCTCTGGGCCATATTTCACTGCATGAGTTTTGCTACAGTTTTAAAGCAGCTGATTCAAGCTGCTGATATAAGCAACTGTACAGCCACTGCCTTTAATGAGAGCCACCGGGATATTTCCAGATGCAAAATTCAGGCCAGCAATTTTCAGTTCCATTTTTTTTTCAGTGTGAAACATCCTTTTTCATAATCAAAAATAGCAAGTAGGCATGAACATAAATAATTACAATATTTTCTGCTGTCAATACTCACCCTCAGAACATTTGCCTAATGATGCTAAGATGCTGTCTTTTAAAATCATTTTCCCCTTTGTACTTCTTCTTCTTGGAAGTCTGCCTGTCTAGAGGGAAGTTCTTTGATAGATAAAGGGGGAAATAGCACAGACATTGAACATTACCTTTATTTAGAAAAGACACTTCACACAGATTCAAATGACTCAGTTTCAAATCAGCAGATCAATTCAAGATGAACCTTTAAATACCTTACAGAAATCCTCCTGTTTCAGAATCGCAAGAATTTCCTAATGCAGACCCACTTGGAATCGTCACTGCCTGCCCACAAAACAATGGGATCCAGCATCACTCTCTGCCCAACAGCTCTTCACACACACACACACCCCTCCAAGCGCGCCGCCCTGTTTCACATACCCACTACAAAGTGCCCCGACAGATTTCCCAGAGATGGACTGGTGGAACAAACCAGCAGGACTATTTGAGAGAAATTATGTAATGCATCCTGCTGAGCTCTCTGCACCACTGCCATAGCGGCTCATGGTGCCGGCTCTCCGCCGCACGCATCACGCTAAGCATCATCCCATCCCCATGCAGAGTGCCGCCCCCGCCTGCCTCTTCCCTTCAAAGAGCTTGGAATACCCTTTATCCCGGAGCAGGGGGGGGCCACGGAGAGCCAGACCGCGGGCCCAGAGGCCGCTTCGGAGGGTTCGGGCCGGTACCACCGCGCCAGGGCGGGGAGCGGGTCCCCACCCGCTGCGGAGAAGGGAGCCGGGAAACAGGGAGAGGGGCGGGGAGAAGGACAAACCTGCGCTGCCGAGACGGGTCGGGGGAGCACTCACCCAGCAGCAGCCAGCCGGAGCCCACGGAGCCCAGGAGCGGGGCGAGCATCCCTGCAGCGCGGCCCCCGCGCCCCGCTCCGCGCACTGCGGCGCTCACTGCGCACCCCGCCGGCCCGGTCCACCGCGCCCCGCACACTCCCCGCCGCTCCCCCGGCGGAGGGCGGTGTTTTTAGCAGCCCTCCTCCTCTCCCCATCCTGCCGAGCCCTCCAGATCCCTCCTAAAAGGGGCTATGCTGCCGGTGGTGCGCGGATGCTCGTCAGAGCATCCCTGCCCCCTCGGATCCATGAGCGGGGGCGGGGGGGACCGAGCGGGAGAAATGTACTCCTTTATAGCTTTATTTTCACCTTTGGCAGATGAAATTGCAGCTGGCCGGTGACCTGCACAACAGCGGTACTAAAGACCATCAGAGATGCTGAAACAAACCCAGCTTCATCAGCAGAGGCAGCTCAGCACTGCCTCTAGACATCTCATCATACAGCTCATGGCTACTGAAGCGGGGGAG
>WEKY01011582.1:0-48842 GCA_013390045.1 Picathartes gymnocephalus | reverse complement strand
AAAAAAAAAAAAAAAACGGAGGCAAAATGTGTGTGATCCTAATACAGGGAGAGAGAAGAGAAGAACAGATTTGTGTTCTTGACTGTTCCCTGAACATGCTAGTGGTAAAAAACTAATGTCCCAGCTCCATGGTACACGAAAGACTTTGGTGAAGGTGTTAAAGGGGCTGCACCAGTGGTGAGAACACATCTTGCATCCCTCTGGGAATCACAGTGCCAGTGGGGTAAACAGGATGGGAGTGCCAAAGGGTAGAAGAGGCGCTGTCTTTTTATTCAGCCCTTTGAGTCACTACCATGGCAGGTCTGCGCAGCAGACAGAACTGCCTGTTCCAAGCTGGGATATGCAGCTGTTTAACTCCTTGGGAACATGGGCCTAGGTACACTAATAAAATTCCCTGCTTTTACCAGGAATTAGCACTAGTTCAGGTACAATTACAACTGTGAAGGGCACACATTTCCTTTGCAGATAAAAGCTTTTGGTTTTTTTAAAGGTGAAAATGAAGCATATGAAAATGAAGAATTTCTAATCCATGGCAAAAAAATTTTCACCATGTTGTTTCCTTCTGATTCAATGAGATGGACTTAAAAACCTTCTTATATACAGAAGCCCAGCAGCTGATTAAATCTGATGTAATGTGTATTAGAGTCATCACTGCCTACTCCTGAAAGCTGTTACAAAATTGTCATGTCCATTTTAGTTAAGGGCTCTTTGTCTTTCAAGACTCACAGTCTTAAGGCTGAAAACCTTTATCAAGCACTCTAACAAGTGAGCTGGAAACCAAAGAGTACTCTATCTGCTTCCTCAGACTGCAATTTTCATAGTAAATGCCTCTAAAGCAATTTGGACTTCAGCTACACCTTCAAGTGCCATAAAATCAAATATAACAGCTATAAAATAGGACTTGGCAAAATCATTTCTACTGCCATCTATTTTGCTTAAGAGATAGATTATAGATTAAATATTGCACAATCTATTTTACATAAGAACATTCGTAGCCTGTTCCTACAGTCTTCTCTTTCTTGAGAATGAAAAACAGTTTCTATGCCAGTTTTTACCTGCCTCCCTGTGGCAAATTTTGTGTTCCAAGGCTGTTAGCACATCTTATCTTTTGCAGGCTACCTGGATCCTACAGTTCTTGTGTCTAAGCAAGCCCAGACTTCTCCCTGAACCACCAGTGTCATTTACTAAGCCTTGCTTCCAGGCTCATGGAATCTGTTAGCTGGAAATCACAATAGTGAAGATAACCGATACAACAAAACAAATTGTCCTAGAAATATTCAAGGCCAGGTGGAACAGGGCTCTGAGCAATGTGATGTAGTTGAAGATGTCCCTGCTCACAGCAGAGGGCTTGTACTAGATGACCTTCCAACCCAAAATGTTCTATGGTTCAGGATCTCTTGATCTTTGAGGAGATGGGCCTTTTAAAATAATAATTTTTTAGGGAAGTTGAGGGATCAGAGGAAACTGGATGAAGAGTACTAGCTCCCAAATCTTCACTAAGATTTATGCAAACAGATCTGTGCATGCAGCTGCACAATGAGTCCTGGAAACAACTTTTGTTCATCTACCATAAGAGTGAAGATCATTGGCACAACAAATCCCACCCGGACCTCCATGCCCTTGCTTTGGAGAGCCGCAAGGTGTCTGCCTGTGCTCTGCAAAGCAGAGCTTTGCTGACCTCAGCATCTCCGGCAGCAGCTCCTCCAAGCTCTACACAGATTAAAAAAAGGCAAGTGACTTCCTGTGTTTCACCACAAACTTCCTGCCTCTCTGCAGAGTTCTCATAAACCTTTCTCTAATTCTTGACTTTAACACCTTTGCTAGCTTTCTTCTTCTCTGTAACTACAGTCCAATGAAAATGTGGCTAACCTGATTATCAAAAGGCCCACCTACAGTTTTTTGAGGTTGTCCTCACCTCAACAGCAGTTTAAGTGCTCTCACTTAGTGGTAATAGCAATGGTTGATCTGCCTTTGAAGGTGTCACAGTGACAGACACCTGCCATAATGATGCTGAAGTTTTCTATGCTAGGAAACCACCCAGAATCTCATGATTCACAGAAGCACCCCAAATTGCTACTGCACCAGAGCTCTCTCTCCTGCAGGGGACCTTCAGCCACCACCAGCAGTGATCTTCCTAATAGAGCAGAGGGCAACATTAGGAAAAAACCGACCAAGGAATCTGAGCTTACATCTCTCTAAAGTATATTAAATTTTTCAATCCACCCAGGAAGTTCTTACTACCAGAACTCTCATGTTCTGTTTGCATCACAGCCTGGGCTGGATTATAGAGAACAGGCACTCTATCACCTCCCCATTAATACAAAGCAGTTCCTACCTGCTCTCACAATTAGATACAATAACATTAGCCTAGCTGTGAAGAAATCAGTTTATTTCTTGCTTGAATATATTTATGTGTCTATTCAGTAGTCCAATATAATCTGCTTGCCCCAAGTAACACTAATATAAAAAACCTTCAGAAGCATTCAATTTTGTTAAATATTTTTAAAAGCATATGATATATGTTTCAAGATGGGATTTACATGATTTTTATTTCAGATTTTTCAGTCTGTCCTCATTCCCAACCAACTGGTAAATAGTTACTATGGCAGCAGCTAATGCAGGGTGACTCAGCACTCCCCCACATTCCAGTAGCAGTGCTGTGTACCCTTCTGGTTTCTTACAATTATAACCTTGTCTTCTCTTTATTGTTTCATTGCAGAATTATGATGTTTAAAGGATCATTCTATCCTTGTGAAACTCAGCATTTACTGGTGGAATTAGTGCAAGAATCTGCTAAATAAAGATCATACCTATTCAGGATGCTATTTCAACTTTCCTTTTGTGTTGGTCACAAAGGTGTTTGAATCATTTCCATCGTTTATCAGTGTTTCTTTGGAGCTTTGTATTGCCAGGTAAGGTTGTCTCATATCAAACCACAACATGCCCAGCTCCAAAATATCCCTGTTTGGTTGTGAGTAGAAGCTCCCCTTCCCTTCGTTAATGTTGAAAGCTCCTCACTTTCTTTTCCTTTGTTTGTTTTTTTTTTTTAATTTACCTTGCTTTGAAGGTTGTATTTACCCATTGAGTCTTCTCCTTTATCCTTTCTTTGGATTTTGGTTCAACCCAGAGGTGACTGGCCAACCAGTTACCATTGTTACCAAAAGTTTGAGTGTGACCATCCAGCTAATTCTTTATCCACTACAGTCATCCAATTTATCAAGTCTAAGAGCATGAAAAGGTTTTGGCAAGTCATGAATTTAGAAGAAATTCTTTTTGATAACAGTGAAACTTGCAAAATCTGTGGTTTCTCATCTCATGGTTGGATTTCCCCAGAGCTAGAAGGGTGTGAACTCTCTCATCATGGATTTTCCTGCCGCTGAGGTAGTTGTTTCACTGTATTGTGACATTCTGGAAGAAAGTGAATTTGAAGTGGCTGGCTGGGGATCTCAGCTGAGTTAGTTTCTTAACTTTAACTTTCTAAAATTGCAGCCAACAGATTTATGACAAACTATGGCAACTATATGTAGGAAGGGTTAAGATATTTTTCCAATACACTTTATGAACATTAAGATAGTTCTTTTAGACCTGGAATGTAAAAACATGCCTGAGAAAGAATAATTAATTTTTCTGTTTTGCCCTGCAGGCATCTTTCACTATTTTCTCAGCTTTTCCGAGGCCTCCCAATCCTGACATCACACAGGAAGCTCGAGGCCCTTCCCACCGGACGTGCACCTGCTCGGGCGTTTTCAAAGAGCAGAAAAATGAGACGATCGCGGCTGGGCCCAGGGCGCTGCTGCTCCCTGGGGGCTCGGGCGACACCTCCAGCACCACGGACAGCGGCAGCTCTGTAATTATCGTTATTTGTTAAGAAACCCCTTCTTTGCCCCATTAAATCACTGGCGGTTCTGAGAGACTCCCTACTGTGTTCCGTACTAGTGCCAACATTAGAAATAGCAACAGTGATTAATGTGTTACCCTAGAAGTTGCTCCTTCCTTGTCTTCTGCTTCATCATCAGCCTCCCTTCTGCCATTTTCTCTTTTCCTACCTGTGGAAGAGAAGATAATTAAGTCCATTCTACACCAGACTAATACAACCCTTTAAGTTAGCAAATGCTTTTGAGATAATCAAACACACCACTAAGCCATGTCCTAACATGTGCCACAACTACACACCTTTCAAAACCCTCCAGGGATGGTGACTGCCCTGGGCAGCCTCTGCCAGTGTCTGAAGAAATCTTTCCTAATAGCCAATCTAAGCCTCCCTTGGTGAAACTTGAGGCAATTTCCTCTTGTCCCACTACTTATTCTGTGGAAGAAAAGACCAGCAGCACCTGGTCCCAAGCTCCTTTTTGGGAGTTGGAGAGAGGAAGAAGTCCCCTCTGAGATGCCTTTTCCCCAGGCTGAGCCCCTCTAGCTGCTCCTCATACTCCCCAGTGACCATCTCATATAGATGATTGTGGGCCTCTGCCTAAGGGCTGCAGGTAGCAGGTGTGCTCAGGATGGGCAGACAATTTATTTACCAGAGGGACAGCACACAGATCAGTGCTATCTGGCAGCCAAAATCCAGATGAAGAGGTAGGACTGCCATTACAATAAATATACTTTGCATCTCATAGCCAAGAGAATGGTTCCAATTGCTGCTGAAAGTTGTACAAACATGCTATGTGGTGCCAACTCTCCATACCTTCCTGACCTTGAAGATTTACAGAAAGATATTGTGGCTAAATGAAGGGACAGAATCAACCCTTTGAAGTCAAAGGTGAACATTCCCTCAAGCCAATAGAAATAGTGCTTTTAACCACTACATTGGTGCTTAAAGCATTCCCAATTTTCAGGTTGTTCATATCAGCTGAGCATTATGATTTGCTAGCAGCTCTCATTTAGACTACATTTCCACCAGTATGGTCTTACCTTAATGGCAAGGGTATAGCTACAGTGAGCGCAGGCTGATGGTTCCCTAAGCCACAGTAACATACCTGCCCTCCCAGACAAGGTGCAATTCCTTGGAGCCAAGCAGGACAGGCCTCAGGGTGGCAACCAGGGGTCAGGCAAGATCCCAGACCATCAGGTATTACCTGTGTGGTGATGAGGAAGGGCCAAGGTCAGGAAGTCGGGTCACAGGTGGGGGGCCCAGGTCCCATGGCTGAGCACAGACATGGCTGCGACTGAGCCGGAGCCCAACATTCCTGCGGCATAGGGCAGGAAGGAGCCTCTGGGACTGGGTTTAAATAGTCTCCTGTGCACGTGGAAAGGGCGTGGGCAGGAGCCCAGGTGAGGCCGGTCAGGACCATCAAAGCCCATTAGAGCTCTCAGGACTCCAACAGTAAAAACTTTCTGCTTCCAGAGCAGTCTCTTAATGTTTGACCTCAGTCACTTGGCATAACAAAGGTCCCACATGATTCTGTAATAGGACTAATTAACTGTCTTTTACCTGTTAAACTTTCACAGTAAATACTTTTCATATATATACACACAGACAAATTACAGTTCTTGGATTCTGAAGCAATTTACCAAGCGCAGATTTTTATATGTCTCATTAATTTAATAAAATGTCACCTATGCATCACTGTTAGCTGAGATCAATGACCTTAATGCCAAAATCTTCATGGCTGTAAGGAAAAGGCTGGAGGCAAGAACTCTACTCAACTCTTTACAGGAAAACTCAGTTGACTGACTGTGAAAAAAACTAGGAAAAATAGAATATTTCATTTTGAGGATACAAGAATACCAACAAGCATTAGATTAGAAGTGATATAATGACCTAGTTTGTTTTTTGGTTTCTGTTTACATCCATTCTTTACCATGAACTCTCTGAACTACTTCTGATGGGGTTATGCAAGGAGTGCACAGGTGCTACTGCTGCTCTGCTGCTGCCCCAGTTGCAAAGACAAAGCAAAAACAGGGTTTCTAGAAAAAAAACCAAAAACTCTCAGACCCACTCTTCCTACGTTAAGGAAGTAAGAAGGAGGAAAACAAGTAGTTCTGTTATGGTTGTTATGGAACAAATGAAGGTATCAGAGTTGGACAGAAGTCATTTAATCCCATAATCAACCCTCCATGCCAGCTATGCTGTAATCACATTAAGAAAATAAGTGATATTCACTTAACCTCTTCTGGCTTTAAGGACATACTCACAGCTCGAATCCAAAAAGATCCTGTCAATAAAGCAGAGCAAGCTCTGGTCACACTTCTGCCGTGGCCAGAAGAGCTTAATGCTGCTGCAGGAAATTATGTTAGACCTCCATCAGACTGGAAGCAAAGCTTCAACCTCTTTATATAGATATAAACATACACTGTAATGACGTTTGAGCTTTCATTAGACAAAAGCTCTTCTCTTTGGATTTGGATAATGGACAAATACAGGTTTTGTGGTTCAGCTTGCAGCTTACAAACCACACCTCTAAAGTAAGTAAAGGACAAACCCAAGACCTGATCATATCCAAAAGCTCAGAACTACTCAACTTTAGGTGGAGTTTTAAGTGATAGCTGAAGTATATGAAATAATTTTGCCACAGATTTTGGCTGGAGGCAGCTGAATGCTGACCTGTTCACGGCAGAGTTGTGTGGGCAGTGAGGTTGTGCAGTGGCTGCAAAGCAGCTGACTGTTCCTGCTGATGAGCCATAGAAGTGTCAATCCTAGTATTTAAAAAGCATCCAGGCTCTTTCGAGCTGTAAATGCTCCAATAAAGCACTGTGCTTCACCAGCCTGTGTGAGCAGAGAGAGTCCTCATGGCCAAATTTTGCCATTGATCCACAATGTGACCTGGTCAACGGCAGCAGACTGGCAGAGCAGGGCAGTGAGCTTTCCACCTTGTTTCCTCCTATTCCTTTTTGATTTCTGGTTTTGAGGAAGATGCCATCTGCTGTCAGAAGCTCATTCAGACAAATGGGACAGAGTCAACTCCAGAAAAAGCATCAGAAGTCAAAGAGCTGCAGAAATATCCCCACTGAGAGTGCAGGCTGAAATGCCTTTATATAACTTCTTATTACTATCTATCACCTCACACATTTATTCATGATTTTCTATTAGCTTGTGCTCAAATGGAGCATCTTTTAAACAAGCATTTGTGTTGCAGACAAAAACGCTTTAGCCCAGTCTGTCAAGGGCTTTTGATCTCATTTGCCTTCTTGCCATGATCATCTGCAAGCTGCCTATTTGTGCTGGTTTAATTAAAAGATAGAATTGATTGGTCATGAAATTTTTATTACAGTAAGGGTAAGAATTTAGAAAACTGTTCAAAAACAAAGGTAAAAGAGGTATGAATATCAGAGCTGAACCTTAATATGGTCTTTTAGAAGTACTGTAGAAGCATCAGCACAGAGTTTGTTGCACAGGGAAAACTCAATGTTTACCAAGGTAACAGTAAAAGTAGCTGTTAAATAGTAGATTTTTCATTAATATTTTGAATCAATTATTATTTCTTGAAAGGGAGTAAAATAGACTGTATGGTCTAATAAAAGGGATGTAATGGAAACAAATCTCAGTCTCACAATGAATGGATGCAGGACTGAAGGTGCAAAAAGGGGGCATAAATAAAAGCAAAGTGGTGAGGGGTTTAGATCACTTCAGTCAAAGGGAAAAGCCATTGCATGAAACATTTAATTGCTCATAAGACCCTGTTTCAGCAGCAGCATTTAAAGCCAGAATTAACAGTAGCAAAGACCTGCATTGCTCAATATCCTCTGAAAAGGAGGTGGATGAAATTTGAGGTGTGGAGTGATGCCAAGTACTCTCTGAAGTTGAGTATGAGGCATCATAGTAGGATCTCAGAAAGATGAGTGATTGGGCAAGAAGATGGCACAAAAACCTCAGTGTTGGTAAGCAAAGACATGCACCCAGAAAACATAACCTAAATAGGGACAACACAGAGTGAGTTGGCATTTTTGAAGACATGAACAATGTTTGCTGAACTAAACTCTTTACACCTTAGAGGGGTAACTTTCCCAGGTCACTACTGAGTGCAAGCACATGTTGCTCTCCATAGCAAAGTGCTCTGCTTTCCAGAAGACTTTTATTTTCCATTTATGTCAGTATTTTGAAAACATCTCTTGAATGTTAAAGCAGATGCCTTTAAGCACACACGAGACCTCAAGATCTTTTCCTAATACAGATCAAGCCATTTCTTGGAGAGCAATGTTTCCTTCTGCTTTCCAGAGGAGCAGAGCAGGAGCACTGGAACTGCCAGCCAGCAGCACTGAAGCAAAAGGCATGTTGTGCTGCCTGTCACACTTCTGGATAATGATGGTAAAGGCACTGTCTGCTGGTTGCACTGGTAAGACTCCCAGAACCTACTTCTCTTTTCCCAAGGGTAAGAGGTACTGAAATGCAGTAGTTTATTAGACAATCAAATGAGATCTAGAAACCTATTTCTCAGTACTCAAGTGTGGAAAACCAGACTGAAATCCTCACAGCAACCTGAAAATTGCCCCCCTTTTTTTCCCTAAACAGAACAAACTGACATTGATACATATTTGATTTCTCACCTGTGTGTTGTCACATCGGTTTGCTTGCAGCCATGGGGATGCTGCCATGGGCCTGCTCAGTGTGCACTGATGGGCATGTGCTGTGTGCCGCCGTCTCTGTAACTCTGTGGGGAAAGCAATCTGGGAGAGACAGAGAAAAAAATATCCTGGTTGTTTGAAATGAGTTAGAAATTAATGGTCTCTCTTCTTGTTTGTTTAAAAATAGCATAGCAATTCTAAACATTGATGTTCCTCTCAGCTGATCTGGAGACGTCAGAAAACTTCCAAAGGATGTGATTAATCTTTCAAGCAGGGTCTCTTACAGCTGCTGGGGAGCCACAAAGTGCCTTGAGACACTTTGCTCCACAAACTCCATATTGGGCTCTTTAACCTTTAACTCTCGGCATTTTTGCCATGGAGAAGCTGCGGTGCATCACCAGCTCCCACACAGCCGCAGGTATTTTTCCGTCACACTGAATCCCACTGGTTGTACCAAGCTGGAGGTGATGCTCTCTCCTACTGCACTTCTCCTACTGCATCTTTTCCTTTCTGTGGGAAGCCTCATGTGTTAGCTGTCATTTTCTTTTTTCAACGGACTTATCAACATTTAATCACCAGGACAAAATTTTCCATGTTGACTGGGATGCTGACTCATCTTGAAGATGTCAGTAGTTCTAAAAATAGGACCTAGTATAAAATGATATTTAGTAAGACTGAAAACGTGAAATGACTTTTTGTTTGAAATCTCTATGGCCTTATGTAGTTCAGTTCACTTAGTTCCTGGCCATGCTGGTGTCACTGTGACTCCACAAGGTACATTGCCTGGGATTTTGGGGTTTGGTTTACTTGGTAAAAGAAACCCCATATTACATGGGAAAAAAATTACTTAAAAGGATTATTAAGCTTGCAAAACAATGACTTAAAAGTTAGAAATGCTGCAGAAAGATTGCCACCCAAGGGTGGTCCACCCTGAGCAAAACAGAGATTCAACAAATTTTTTCATGGGAAAAAACAGGTAAAATATAACAAAAGAAAGTTTGAAAGCACAATGCAAGGAGACTAATATATGGTCACACAAGCAAACTACATTTTAGGATTTTGTTTCTTAGGAATTATAGAATTATTTAGTTTGTAAAAGACCCTTAAGATAAGCTTCTCAGTGTTCAACTTTGTTTTTATTTGCAATAAGGTATAAAAAGTGGTAAAAGTATTCACTACACAGACAAGAAGTCAAATTTGTGAAATCTTTTACCAGGTCATTTTTATCCCAGACAAACCTGTAGAAAATGCCCAGGTAAAGCTTTTGGCTACAAGGATACTATCAATAGCTGTGGCTTTGTGATGATAATTCCTTTCTTGAGGTTTGAAGGTCCATTTCATGGGAGATATTAATATATAAATACACAACTACTTTTTAAAAAATTAATTTTCATTTGTCATTGCAGTTACCGTGCATGGTTGGCATTTTTCCTCTGAAACAGAAACCACCACATGACTTGTGAGCACCATCAGCTCACCACATCTGGTAAGAGGAGTTTCCAGTCCTTCCCACTGCCTCCTGGGTCCCAGCGTGCCTAAGGCTGCCTGCCACATCAGAAGAAGCTTGGAAGAAAATTGGCTGATTTTTACCCTCATCATTGACAGTAGCCTGATGACCATCAGATTCTTATCAATACTTTCAGTTCTGTTTTACATTTTTTGTGCAAAATATCCCAAACTACTTGCTGTACTTAAATCATTCTTGTCTGCCAGGTCAACTTCACGGACCTCCCCTGATTTGTGTTTCTGGATGTATGGTTTCTGGCTTATGTTCCTCTCTTTGTGCTACTGATAAGGTCTGTCATTCACATAGTGCTGGTGCAGCCATCTCAAGCTGATGTAATGAAAGTTTTTATAAATGTAAGCGCCCCCTGTACTTCCCATTTTGTCACAGCCACTCTCAAATGCACCAAATTCATTGTGAGTTTGAAAATAGGAAAAGACCAAAAAAAAAAAAAAAAAAAAAAAGGAGAGANAAAAAAAAAAAAAGCAAAACCAGAGAAGCAGAGACAATAAATGAGTTCTTCAACTCACAGCACAGATTATCACAAAATGTCTTGAGTTATTTCTTGGCCACATGGGCACAAATAGCACAAGAACCAAGAATGCCTATTGGGATTGTAGAAAGAGATGGGACCACTTTGGCACAGTTAAAACTTGATTTATTGCTGCAGTCTCATGAAGGCACGAGAACGTCTTCACAGTACAAGCCAGAGGTCAGCCATTAGTGGTGAGTGGTCAGTGGTCACAAGACCATAATTTACAAGGTCTTTTAAAGGTTAATTGGCCAATAAACTACTGCCACACATATTGTTTTAACTTTCACACCAATGGCTAATTAAAATGGTGTTACACATCTTGCCACAATGCAGGTTTTTTCATCCAATCATATAACTACATACAATTCTATATTATTACATCTTAAAACTTCTTACTTAGTTTTATTAGTTCTATATCTAAACTTCAAACTTCAAAACCTTCTACTATCTAACTTAACATGCTTCTTCTTAAACTACAGACCTACATTCTTGTTACAGGTCTCTAAGTCTGGAAGACTTTTTCATGGCCTCAGGTTGAATTCTGCAGTCATTTCAAACTCAGAGCCTACAGGCACAAGGTTTTGAGAACTTTCTGTGCCTCAAATTCCCACAAATGCCTATTTTGGCCTCAGTTCAGGAGCAGTGGGATCCCAAAGAGGTATGAGATTATGGACACAGGAGGACACGCTTCCATCGGGAAGATCAAGACTGATCCATCCAATACACCTGATGTTATGGCTTTTGTTGTTACTGTCTAAATGAACCTGCCTAGACATCTGAAAGCAGTAGATTGTAGGATGGAAAACAGAGGGAGCAGCCAGGCTGTAGCCCATCAGGAGACTCAATCTTTGCATTTTCACATCAGGCTGGCAAACTCCAAGACCCCTTCTAAAATCTAGAATCCTTCACATGACTCTGAGCAGCTTTTGCAGAGGTGCATTTCACAGCAGCAAAAATTTGCATGTACATCGGAATTGGAAGTTAAAGCTCTCATCCTACCATTGCATCCCTGGCGTCCTCATTTGATCTCACAAAGGGTTTACTAATGGCACAAGAAAGCACTTGCTATCTGCACTTGTGGTTTTTATGACAAAACATCTATAAAGCTTCCATAAGAAACTGGAAATAAAACCGAGGTGAGATACATTAACTTTCTGACACAAATATTTCTCTTATTCTGCCCACAGTTCCCTGCCCACGGGGAAGTGAGATGATCTTTAAGGTCCTTTCCAACCCAAATCATTCCATGACGCTATGATTCTACTCCTTTATTCCCTCAGGAATTTGGTTGACTAAATGTAATTAACATAATTATTTAATCAAGATCACCCAATCGTTGGTCTTGATAGTTCTAGGAGAAAGTTTTATATGTTTGCAAATATATACACATTTCAAAATAAGTAATTGGAAGGAGAGTAAATAAATTGAGATTACCGAGCGTGGAAGAAATGTACCATTTTGCACAAGCTCACTCCAGAGTGGGCATGCCAAAAATAATTAAATTTTCAGCTCAGTTTAGTGGGAAGCTGAGTGTGAGAGTAGTTCAGTGTCTTGCAGTTCAGCAGTTGTTTCATCCATGTTTCACCACCTGGTTTCCAGTAATCTCATCACTACTGAAGAAATCAAACACTTGTCAACGTGAGTGCATGTAGTGAACAGCAATGAAGCCTGTGCGTGTGGGCTCACTTGCAACTTGTATTATGGCCTGAAACATACAGATTTTTTCAGTATTTACTATACTAACAGCACAAGGTTAGTGCAATATGCTCCGTTCTGAGAAATTAAATCAATTTCATTAACATGAGATTCTGTTTGGAGCCAGAACAGAGGGCATCCTTCATCCCACCATGCTTTCCAGCACTGTTCTCCATGACCAAAAGAACTTCTTGGACTTTGGACACCTTCAAGCATCTCTGAGCATACAGAAATAGCCTATGGGCTGACGGAATTGCCACTGATGACTGTACATAATCTTCCTCTACTCCACTCTCCAATATAGGTCAACACGGCTAACTTGCCAGAGGAACCCTGTTTCCTAGAAAGGGCTTTTGCAGGTTTCTTAGAACAGACTTGTACATTATTTGGAAGGAATTTGTCGTTTCACAGATTGAGAAAACTGTCACAGAGATTAAATGCTAATGATTTTGCAAAATGCTCTTTCAGTTTGAAGTTCACAGCTTTGGAGAGATTTTCTTTAAGTACAGATACAGAATATAGAATGAGCCAGACTCTGTGATGTCTCTGTAGAGGACAACCTGTTTGCAGAATATGGAGCCCTCTGTAACTGGGTTGTCTTTTGGAGAGTCCTCCTTTGCCACAAACACACAGCTGTTATTACTCATCGATTGCAGAAATTTGGAGTAAAGACTCTGTAAAACAGGATGTATGTAGGACATCTGGTCAACAAAACACAAGAGTTGTCTTCATAAAAATATCCCTTCACAAAAACTATTTAAATAAACTAACCATAGCCAAGTCTGGAGGCCATGATGCAATTAATTTTTGAGCTCCTAAGGCTCTCTGCAGTGTGACTGTGAATGACTGCTAACAATCCTGGAAAACCCAGAGGACTGTGGGAATTTCTGGGAGTGGAGGAAGATAAACACAGCCTGGGACCAGCAGAAGGCTGAGGAGCTGCTTATAGAGCAACCAGTTCAGCTTGAGCTGTGGGAGGATCTGGGAACCAGTTCTCTATCAGTCTTTTCTACTAAAAATAAGGTGATTGATGAGCTTTCATGTGATCATGGAATAATTTCTGTTGGAAGGGACCTCTAAAGCTCATCTATTCCAAACCCCCTGCAATGGGCAGGGACATCTTCAATCAGACCAGGTAGCTCAGCACCCCACTCAGCGTAGCCGTGAATGTTTCTAGAAATGGAGCATTTTAAAGTAGGCAGTATAGAGCTGGGGTGACACTGTCGTTCACTGTTAAACTGTCCTTCTGTGAGGGTGAGGGTGAAGGGTCTGCTGGGTTCCTGGCATGACAGGCTGGGGACTAAAATGTTGAAATGTTTGAAGACATTTTCTTCAGAGGATAAAACATCTCAACATTGTGGATGATTTCCTATCAAATGGAGGGAGAACAATGGAGTTTTCACAGGCAGTTTCCTCACCCAGATATAATAATAAGAATAAAGTAATAATGAACTTTTTGAATCATAAACCAGGGACAATCCTTGTCAGAATTGAGTGTGATGTTCTCCTGGGAATACAAGGCATAAAGTGCAATGATTAGGGAGGCATATGGCCAAAACACACACACACAGAGTGGCCGAGCATCACTGAAGGATCACAAACATCAGCTAGGTTCACCTGGTGCAGATTTTTGTCTTTTTCTTCTAATTTATTTTCTTCCCACTTCCCATTTTATAAATGTGCACACTCCCTGTGGGACGTACAAGCAAGCTGTGGAGATGTAAGACATGACAGATGCTTATTCTGTCCTGCACATCGCTGCAAACATAACAAAGCATCTTGCAAAAGCCTTTTCCCAAAAAAAAACTCCCTCAGAGTGATGATGCTGTCACCAGACGGCTACACTGTTTTTCCACAACCTCCTCAGCACAGCTATTTTTTTACTCTAGTGCTCTAGACTGAATCCAATAAAGTAATTCTAAAAGTCATAGTCCTGGTATTTATCTCAGATTATCATTTCAGATTTTAACACTGGCTTCTGTTGTTTCTGGCAAGTGCCCTGGTTGCAGGATGTAACAAATTGCATGAGTAACTGCTTTATGCTCGCCTGTTGTAAATCACTTGCTGTATTTGAAATTTTCTTACTAATACATTTTACACTTGTTAGTTGGTTTTTAGACAGTCTCCAGCCCTCGCCTGCACATCGTGTCCCCTGCCCGGGCGTGAAAATACGTCCAGGATGCTAAAAAATTAATCCTGAAATATGCATGACCGTGACAGCTGCACTAAATAAGTTGGGAATTACCAGAGAAATGTCATAGATTATTGATGGAATGTGGAAGGAATTATTAAGCATAGCTGAAATACTAGTAAAATTATGAGGAAACTATGGGTCACTGCTGGAAACTACCCCTGAGATGACCCATAAAGATATGGAGAAACAGAGGTAGCTGGAAGAAAGCCTGCTGATGATTTGATCTGATCTAACACTGACTTACAAGATATGCTTTCTCCTTTCCCCTCTTACTTCACATCCTTTAAAGACTATCCAAACTCACAGTGTCATCTATGTTTGTCATGGGACAAGGGGTCTCATAATACAACTGTAAAAAAGGAGATTGTTATCATAGGGTTGACTTTCCAGGAGAGAAATGTATTCAGTGAATTCAACAAAATGCATCTGCAAGATGGACAAATGCAAAACTGTGGGTGGCCTGAACATACCTGATCCTACAGGAATGAAAACAAAAAAGGAGCATCCAGTTTCCCAAGCTGGAGGGGATAAAGCACCTGCACATAGGCTGAGGAAGGGTTGCCTTCCCTGACTCAGCATGGTCCATCCAGAACAATGACAACACAGCATGCTCAAGGGACTATCTGATTTTAAAATTTCTTTCATTTCTAGAGAGCAATAACAAACACACAGAGAGCAAAGCAGATCACGTCATATGTAACAATTGTTAAAAGTAGTTTGCTCTTTGGACTTCTGCTTTGGTTAGTAGAAAAACATTTATTGACATTTTTGTCCAAGGTTACAGCATGTTTTCATAAGCAAGCTAGGACAAAAGAAATGAAATGACTGCATTAAATATTTTATCAGCTTGCAAGGTCATACCTAGCCTTGGCTGTAAGGATCTGGTCTGAGTCCAGTATTAGTCAGGATTTTCATCAGCAATTCTGTATTAAAGAGCAAAGTACAGTCTAAGAAAATCTCTGGATGACAGAGTGTGTACCTCTACTACTGTCTCTGAAAGTGTGTTAGGTATCGGGAAAATACTGAGTAGAGGGTTCATTTTCCTTCCCAGGATATTGCTACAACCTCATCCAGCACCCACAAGTGCATCCTCAGTAATCCAGGAGTGAACAAGTGTCCTGGTAACACTCTGATTTGGAAACTCTTTTTTCACATGTTAAATAGAACATGGAAAACTACAGCTTGATTCCCATCCTCACTTGTAGCCCCAGGCCAAGTCAGTGAGAGATGACACAGCCATTCTGTCCAGAGTAAAGCTGATCTAACCTCTCTTTGCCAGGGCTGCAGCTCCCATGGTGATCTTCCTCTAATGCAACCCAGGGGACAGCTGTTCTTATGAAATCTGATTTTTTTTTACATTCACAGGTCAACAGACTTCTGAATCATTCTTTACTGAATTTCTCCACTTGATATTCATAATTAGCTGGTCCTGTGTAGCTCTAACCATATTAAACGAAGTTTGATAGCAAAATTTCTCAGTTACTGTTCAGTTTGTTTTCTCCACAGACAGAAGAAAAATCTATCTTGAGACCACAGTGCCTTTCCTAAGAACACCAACACCTTGGAATCTCTGTCCTGACTCAGTTAGGTTGTAATATATTTCCTGAATTAGACAGAATTCCCTGTAGAAATGCTACTTAATACTTGTGGTAGTTTTATTATAAATCTTAAAAAAATGTAAATCTACTAATACTGAGAACTATAACCCTAGTTTTCTGAGGAAACCTGTACATTTTCTTTAAATTACCTCCAAATTTTTGGAAGTGCTGAGAAACTGATATAAAGCAAGATTTAGTTTTCCAGCATCCACAATTGTGTGCACATTTGTCTAATATATGTGTATGTATAGTCTATGAATACATACTCTAATAACTTCAGATGGATACAGATATCTGTCCACACTTCATCCACACTAAAGGGTTGTACAGTTTGCCTTGGAAATACACATTGCAAAGGGGTTCAGGTGGAGAGTCTATAAAATTGCTCTTGATGCAGAAAGTACATGGACTCTTACTCATCTGAATAACCAGCAGATTCCATTCTTCAGGTAACTCTTCCCCGCCTCCCCTTTAGCAAGAGCATGTTTGTGGTGAGATATTAATCATTTCCTGCAGCACTGTGTATATAAAAGGAGCCCAAGGCAGAGCCACACACAGTTCACCCAGCTGAGGAGCAGAGCTGTCTCTCAAAATGCTGGTCCAGGTTATGGCTCTGCTGGGTCTAGGGGTGCTGGGCAGCTCAGCACAACTGCAGGGGCACTCCAGGACTTTGGTGGGAGTGATCATTCAAGAACTTCTCCAAGATCTGAAGACACTAAATTTAAATGCAGTAAGTTCCTTAATTTTGAACAACTTTTCCCAAGCTGCCTTCTATTCCAGGTTCTATTCTGAAGTTACTAACTTCATTTTCTCTTGAGCAGGTTCCCAGCCTTGTAATCGTGAATGCTACGGTAAGAAACCACATACTTCTATTTAAAATGATTGTCTTTCTCAAATTATTGTCTAAAATCCCCAAATTTCTTTCCCACCTCGGAATTCTAACACCAGTAAGATAACTTTACAAACCTAGGGACACAAAAAGATTTTGAAAGAACCTACAGAAAGCTGCTGCCTGTGCTAAAATTCTTCAGTAGTTCTCTCAGCAAGCAAAGGTCTTAGATGTGCACTAGCATCTTCTTGGAAGCCTCACAAATTCACTCTGATCCCTTAGTTTCAGAACATACTGCTTAGTCCATATCCTGTACAGACCCATTCACTTCACTGACCTGTATTTTCCTGAAATCCAGTGAAAAAATGAGCTTTTTATGGAGGACACGAGAAGTACCAGTGAGAAATAGCAGCCCATCTCCTATTACAAGTGAACAGAAGGCAAATGGCATCAGTCCCTCTTAGTTTCAGGGAGAAAAGTTGAAAATTCACACCAGCAGCAATAATTGCTTTTATTTCATTAAGACAATTCTGATCCAGTTTCAAGAGAGACACAATAGCAAGACATGAAGCCCTAATGCAGGGTTGGCCCTCCTTTCCCTCAAGGAAAAGTATCCTCAGAATTGAAGACATCGAAATTTTGTATGTCCAGTTTCTAGTGGCACCTGCAATTTACTTAAAGCAGTTGGGAGTTTTTGGGCCCTGGAATGTTCTTAAATGAAAATTATAGATTGTACTATGATTTCCTAAATTTGGCATCCAGTAAATGACTGAATACAGAATCAGGGCTAGTGTTGAAAACACAGCTCTTAATTCTGTGGGTTATTATTTTCCATGGGTATTTAAATTCCTGGGATACGATGTTTTATTTATGTGCTAGCAATTATTACTCTTGAAATAACTCTTGAAATAACTCTTGCCTATCCCTGCAGATGGAGAGATGCATGCACAGCCACCTGAAAACCTTTGCTAGCACCTTGGAAGCTCTTGACATTCGCAGCAAATTCATCGCCAGAAAACTGACCAGACTTAACATCTACAAAAACATCCTTCCCAAAGTAAGTTTGGCTTTGTGGTACTTAATAGCAAAATAATCAGCCAAGGCTGTTCAATGATGGGGCATGGCAGCTGGGATGGCACTGAACTGGCTGCAGTGGACACTAGAAATCTCTTCTGAAAATGATATGATTAGGAAGGGTGTAAATACATCCGCTTTCCTCCTTGGATCACACTCTGACATCTTTTCCTGTGGTAATCCCAATTGCAAGGAAGATAATAATATGAAAAAACACTCATGAGTGAAAGCTGGGACAGCAGTGAGGCTCAGGGCACTTGTGCATGCTGCCAGGTGATGAGCTGTCACCCACACATCGTCACCCTGCCTTGGAGCCTCCAGAGCCAGCTCACCCAGCTCTCCAAAACATTCTGTGGACTATTACAGGCCACTTGTCAGCTCAGGTATCAAATACCACAGATTTAAATGTGACATCCAAGTTATGTGGCTGAATTATATCGTCTTTTTTTTTTTTTAAAAGGATCTCGATAAGGATTGTAAGACTGCACAAGTAACATGGGATCACTTCCTGGACACGCTAGACAGGTTCTTGAGATTGCTCTTTGAGAAAATTCAAAATGCCTGAATAGAGCAACTAGTCCAAATCTGAGAAGAAAAGGAGAACCTGAACTCTGTTGCAACCAAACTGTGACTCAATTAACTTATCCTCAGGAATGTGGCCATAGAATATTTATATATAGATAGAGATGATGTACATATATATATATATAAAGTAATGTTATAACAGCAGTCATGTTCACTGTAATGATTGAAACATGCTGATTTTTTAAAAGACAAACACTTAAATATTTAAACATTTTAGATAATTTTAATATTTTAACTTATGTCTTTCACAATGAAAGAGCAGGTTTTATTATTTATTTATTTATTTATGGAGACGTATATTTTTGAGATAATTATCTTTATTGTTGAGATATATATTGTGATGCTGCTGTATTTAAGTATTTGCTTTAGGAAACTGCTGTGTGATGGTGTGTGAGGAGGAGCTTTGGGGATCTGCTTTGGGATTTGCTGTCACAATATTTCTCTCACACTCTCCCAAGCCACTGCCCCAGGGCTCTCAGAGCTGGGTCAAAGTCAGTCGGTGGAACCAGGACGAGGCCATTGGTGCCACCCAGCCCATTGACTTTCCCTTGGCTCCTGAACTAGCTCCAGGACTGGAGAAGATTCACTTCAGTTTTGCACTCCCACCTCCACTCTCTCCCTGAGGGTTCAGATCCAGGAAGTAACTTCAACCACTACATGTTTTCTTGTTGATGAAGTAGAACCATATCATCCAAATCCAGGCAAACTGGGTAACACAAAAGCAAAGAGGTCTTGTTTGTTTTTCCTCCAAGTTTACTCAGCTGATACGAGGTGTTTCCCACATCTCATGTGAGCTGAATTCTACTGAACTGAATCACACAACACTTGTTTTCCAAACTGTTTAAGTAGCCATAGCTATGGCAGGTACTCAGAAAGTGCATACCCATGTAAAGCTATCAGTTAAGATTCTGAAAGTTAATGTTTAATGAAGGAGTATTGAAGGGAAATGTTCCTGCAAGGACTGTTTTTTAAGGACTCCTGTCATGTGCCGCCTATACTTATGTATCTGTTACTGAATGTTTGCAACCTTCCGTTAATGTAAATGCACCTTTACAAAAATAAACAAATTTTCCTTTATTTGTGAAGGGTGAGTGGTTTCAGTGCTGTTCAGGGGAGCTGTTTGATTTCCAAGTGGGATGGACACACCAGGTGCTGCCAGCAATAGGGGAGATGCCACTGATCAGGGTGAGCACCCCGCATCTGCCCTCACCTATCCCATCACCTTCCCAAGGCCTGGAGCCACCTGCTGCAGCCTGGCCTTGAACTCAGCTTTACTGAGTCATGTTGGGCTTGAGCTTTTAAGAAAAGGTGTCCTCTTGTCCACTGGGGTAACTTGTCCTGGCTGCACCATGTCCCTGTCACAACTACAGTACTGTGAAAGCAGAAGAGCTTTCGCTTGTCACAGCTGAGGACCTTCCCCTTGCCTTCACTGCTGTGGGGAGCTCCCAGCCCTGAAAAACTGAGAAGCATCCGTGCTCACCAAGAGGATTGGGATGGAGGGACAGCCCAGCTGAGGCAGGAATGAACACCCAAAGAGCCAGAGACATACAGCCACTATGGCAAGCACCCCTGGAGACAGAGGATGCCTCACAGAAACCTCCAAAACTGTGTTTTTTCCCTGTTGATGGCATCGTGGCCCTGGACAGGGCTTGCTACAGCACGGGTTGGCTCCTAGACAAATCCCATCCCTTCCACGGTGTGGAGCACATCCCATTTTTCAGATACACACTTCCAATGTTCGAAACAACAGCGGGTGCTTTGCATTCAAACAGCACCTCCCCACGGAAACACGGTACATGGCAGAGCCCAGTCAGGCTGGACAGAGACTTCATCTCCTGACACAGGGGCAGTAGCCTCAAAAACCTCCACAATGGGGACACAGCCACCAGCCCTGGATGGGGACAAGTGCTGTGACTGTCCCTGGGTACCACAAACTGCCCAGGCTCCAAGGGCAAGGTCATTGTGCATTGTTTTATATTGAATTCTTGTAAGAACTGGGAAACATGGAAATCAAATCAAACACTGAATCTGGTTACTAAGATCAGAGAAATGAGTGAATATCCAGCCGAACTCCCTCAAGTTAAACAGTCAGGAAAATCTCTGCTCCTGAGCTCCATCTCATTCAGTGTTGCAATAGTTCAAGGAATAGCAAGAACCATCCTGAAGAAACCCTTCCTGCTACTGAATTTCAACATTTTCATTAGCAATGGGGTGTTTAATATTTAAGATACATTATTTGAAATTACATTGAAATGTTTTACACTAAATTTTAAATTCACCCTTCAGAATGGGAAGTCTCAGAATTACACGTAAATGGAAAGGAGAAGAATCTCAAGATTTTAAGGAGGAAACGTTAATCAGGCTCAGCATTCTTGGCACAGGAAACATTTTTGGCAGTCCAGGAAACTCTGACAAACAGACAGGAGGGAGAAGTGAAGCATTAAATAACTCCAAGTCAACACTGTGCTGGCCGTAGGAAATCGCAGACGGTGCTGTTGCCCGGGGCAGCAGACTGCCAGCAAAAGCACCGGCGTGGTGGGACAACTCTGGGGCCTTGCAGGATGCAGGCAGTGGGATGCAGGTCACAGGTCCAGCTGGAGCCTCCCAGCCCTGATGCCAGCAGTACCCTGTAAAGCTCTCAAGCATGGCACAGCCCTTCCTCTTCACCACCCTGCCCGGTGGTGAAGGGCAAAGTCCATTTGGCTGGGGCTTCCAAGGGCCCTGCCGTCATCTCTGGTCCCACGCTGGCTCCGAAATAACCTGATACCTTTAAGCCAAGCAGAAACTGTTGTGCAAACAGCAGTGAAGGGAATGCCTGGTTTCAGCAGGTGGGACAGTCTTATCACCAGCACTGACAGCACCGGTGTGCTGAGCACAGCTGCCTGAACATGATAATCCCAACAGCTTCATCACAGCTCTAACAACCCTGATAAGCATCTTGCATCATCATAATACAACAAAGCACACCTGCCTTGATGTCTCAGATAAGCTGTGACTTTGATTTTCGAGGGCTGCTGTAGATCTGTTTGTACTGGAAGTAGATTTTTCATTAAAAAACGATTGTTAAATTTCTTACACCAAGGCAGGAAAAGCTGCTCTGTGAGACTCAGCAGGGGACAAGAGGTGTGAGCCGGTGGCACAGCGGGGGAAGGTATGCTGCACTGAGCCGTATGCTACTTTTAGAAGTTGTAGGTGTGAGTTATATTTAGCATTCCCCATTTGATAAGCAAGAAATTATTCGCGGTAAAACCCATCTCCCCAACACAGTGGCAGCAGAGCAGACCCCCTCCCATCTGCCAAACTCCTTCGGGGTGCATAGCACATGGCTAGACCTGCCTGTGTTTATGGGATCCATGATCAGCTCTCTCCAAGGCTCGAAGAAGCCCATCCACCCTGTGTAGGACCAGCCACAGTTTTCTGGATGCTCTCCAAATCTTTAATGGTGGCAGCTGTCCTGTGCCACCACAACAAGCAGGTCTGGGGGAAGGTTTGCCAAGAGACATTGGGTTCTGGGAGCACGTGGGACTCACAACACACAGGCACCAGCTGTACAAGGCTACATTTTTCAGCTTGGTCTGGGGGTGTCTCTCCTAGAGTCCCACTTTCCAGGCTGTAGATGGTTCTGGAATAGCTGTACAGGGGAATGTGGCAGGGCAGCCACGAGAGAGGCAGTTGTGCCCTAGCCCACAGGCAAGCTCCCTGCCAGAGGATCCCCTTCATTTATGTTAGGGCAGAACTGACAGAAAGCAGCTTGGACATGGAAATGCTGTTCCCATGCTCCATCCTTCCCCTTCCGTTCCAGCACCACTTCTCTTGCCATCATTTCTTAGCACTAAGGGTGAGAGAAGTGGGATCAGCTATGGCATCACTCCCCTGCTCAGCTGTGTACAGAGGATGGTGATGCCATCACAACCAGATGAATGTAGCCTCAGCTCCATCAAGGAGCAATTATCAGCCAGATCTGGCCTTACCCTCTACAAGGGTAATTCCCCTATTTTCTTTTTTTGAAACATTTGATTACTCATTTTCTGTTGATACTTCTTTTCTCATCTGTAGTTCTCATTAGTCACCTGTCAGGATTCACTAACGTTCTATTTTCTGCACAACATGATGACACAGGCTTTGGAAAACCTCTTTTTTATTTCCTCATTCACACATGGTGTCTTTGAAACTGAAAAATTTAGTGCCTCTTTCTGGACACCACCTCTCTGGAGCCAAATTTCATCAGGTCAGTGGGTGAGGCTTGAAAACACCCATTACAGACTTCTTGGATTGATCATCTGTGTTTCTCTCAGACTCACTTGATTTCAGACAAGTGACTGAGAATGCAATGAATCATCATTAAACATACAGTTGTCCTTCTTTGGATGTTTATCAACAACTGCCAAGGCCGCTGCACATGGGTGACAGGCTCCAGCTTAAAGATGCAAGAGGTGCAAGGTGGTGGCTGCTCCCAGGGTGCACATGAGGTCCTGAGGGAACTTGAATGGGTTTTACACCATAAACTCAAGTCTAGAGATGTCTTGACATTTCTTCCTATGGGTGGGAAGATATAAGAAACTGTAGCTATAATTTCTTTCAAAAAATAAGGGAAGACTATTCCATTTTCTCTGGAAGGTGAAGTGTGCATGTGGTAATGTTTGTTGTCCTGTGAGCACCAACCTGACTCACTGGGGCTGGAGAGGCACCAAGGCTGCCTGTGAAATCTTTTCTGATCAAACAGGCATCTCACTTCTTAGAATTTAACACTGAAATCCACAACTTACCTCTAATTCTGCCTAAAAGGTAAAGAATTTGTTGTGCATCTCCAGGACATTTCTCTGAGGGAGATTTTCCTTGCTTTTCCAAAGTTGTGTAGCTACAAAAAGTTCTATCTATGCCTCCTAAAGCATGCCTTTAACAGGTTAAAGGAGACAGGGTGAGCCCTGCTGACCCCCATCAGCCAGGGACACCTTGGCAGAGCAGCCTAAGGGATTGCAGCAGAGAGCAGGGGTCCAGGAGGTTGAGATGCGCAGAATGAGTCGGCTTTGGATTAATTTCTGATTTCATGTGCCAGCACAATTCCCCCACTGGGTCCTGCAAGGGAAGGACAGGCCTCTGTGACTCACAGGCACTTTTTCTGAGTAGCTGCAGAGGAAGTCATACAAACATGGGGAATACCTTCTGATTAAATAGAAAATCTTTCTCTCTCCAGAGCCTATTTAAAACATGTAGCCTCTGCTCTTCAATTAGCCTGACTTGGCCCCATGCTCCAAGGGCCACTTTCCAAGGATGACAGCCCACTGGCCAGACAGCTGGCCACAGACCAGCAACCACAGGCAGAGCATGAAACACAAAAGGAATGTCCTTGGGCTGGGGAACAGAGCCACACATCTGCTGCAAATGCCCCAGTCAAGCACAGTCACCAGTGACAATCATCTCAGTTTCTGCTGCTTCTGAACAGCATTTACAATCACTCTGCAAGGCAGGGAGAGGCATGGCTTCCCTCTTTCTGCAGAGGCAGACCACAGAGATAGAACACTGCTTAACTCCTTCCAGGACCGAGGAACAGAGTGTCAATCCTGTGGTGCAAAGGACACTGTAAATCATTTCAGCCTCCCTGTTCAAGATTAATTCAAAGTGAAAGGGCTAAGAAAGGGAAGAAGGAGGCCATCAAGGCTGAGGAGCCAGATGATTTGGTCTGCTCAGAGGTGTGCAAGTGCAGCTGCCAGCTGGAAACGTGGCAGGGGCAAACATCTGGGAAAAAATCAATACACTTCAAGGTTGTGCAAGAACAAGAATGCACAGAGGTGGACTTGGCATGTGTATGACAGGGATATTCAGAGTGCAAGGAGGTGCTGGTCAATCTTTTCACAGAGGAATGACAACAAGAAGATTGCTTTGAGATAGAGTGTCACAAATTAGTAAAACTACTGTGAAAACTGTTTGCTTTCTCCCTGATAGGACAGGAAGCTTCACAAGAGCTCATGCCACCCTTCAGCTGGCTGAACTTCCACTCCAGTGAGTTACATGCGTGTGACAATTTTATAATCATCGCTTATGTAGTTATGAACTTGAAGTTGTCCAAATCCTTCACAGGGGAAGAATAGTCTCTGCACCATTGGTGAGACTTTTCACCAGGATTTCTACTTCAGTTACATAGAGCCCAGCTCACAAAACTGAAGCTCACCACCTCTCCAGGTTTAGAAAAGTGAACAATTCAGTTAGTTCTCAGTTAATTTTCTATTATCTTCCAGATTTTTGGTTAATTTTATGTTAAGCTTTTGGTTAATTCCTAATGGGCTGGGCCATGTTCTGTTCATTGATTTAATTCCATGTCTGACAAGGATATGGGTATTTCAAGTGGCTCTGCCTAGGAGTGAAATCATATCAGTGATTTACATCTCATCAGTGGTAATCCTTGTGGGACTTTTTGGTGGAGGTGGAGTTGGATGGAGGCACTGCTGCATGAGCCCTGGAAAATCCCTGCAGGCCTCCCAGATTCCTACAGCAGTTATCCCTTCATTACAGAATAGGAAAGAAAGGCCAATGCTGATAGAACCTTGAGGGGAACAGGGTGGTCACAGCAGTTTCACCTCTGAGTAAATATTTGCAGAAGTGTTGGTATGTGAGAGATAGACGGATGAATGTGCGTACACGAGTAGACCACAAGTTCCATCTTCCTTTCTGGTTTTATCACCTCTTTTTTTTCCACCCTGGCTGCAATCTAAGAAAGTATTTGTATGTCATTAGTGGCTTTAAAAGGAATAAAGAGAAAAAGGTGGAGTTCCAACTTCATAATTTTTTTTTCCAGCAGTAAAAGTCCATCCTGCCCACACCTTTCCCTTCTGCCCTCTCTGCAGGAACTCTCATTTCTTTAGATATTTTGGAGATAAAAGCAAAATCCCCAGTGTTCACCGACAGGTTTAGCTGCAACCTTAGCTCCTACTACTTTTTCCAAGGAAAGAAATTCCCTGCACTTTGAACCTGGCTACAATTTATGGTACCAGCAGGTACAGCCATCCATGGTAAGGTTAGATGGGGCTCTGACCAACCTGGTCTAGCAGTCATTGCAAGGGGTTGGAACAAATTGACCTTTAAAGGTCCCTTCCAACCCAACCCATTCTATGGTTCTATGATTCAATACATACAATTTATTCCTTCCCTTTAAGCCATGCGGTAATCTCTTTTATCTCCATGGCCACAGTGGTGCCAGGGACAGGCAAAGTCCTGAACCACCCAGAGATGGGGGCAAACACCTGAGCCTCAGGTGCAATTCTGCTTCCTGAGGTGTGCAATGCACAAGGTCACTGGAAGGGTCCACACTACTCAAGAACTCATAAAAAGAATCACAGGATTTTTTTAAAAAGAGGCTGTATGTACACCACAGAGACTGGTATTCTCCACTGCCTGAATTGATGCAAATCTCTTGATAGCACAAGGCAGAGACAGCATTCAAATGGATGCTGCCCCACTAAGGTAACACACAGTGGGTTAACCTCAGCTCTAGAGTAAAGCCAGTCTTCTGATGACAAGGAAACATCAGGAACATCAGTGTGACTCCAGCAAGGCAGGAAAACTACCCCAGGTCCCACACCAGCATATCCAGGGCACGCAGGAAAGGGAGCACATTCTGCTCCACACCCGGCTGCTGCTTTCATGGTGGCTCATCCAGCAAAGGCTCCTGAAGGCTGAGCTGTGGAGAACAGCAGGGGAGATGGCTCACTCACCAAACAATTAGCAAAATGACTGAAAACAAAAAACTGAACAAGGTGGCTGCTCAGGGGAGAGAAGTGCCTGGCAGCATCTCCAAAACCTGGTTTATAGCTAACAAGACGCCTTCTGATTTAATTAATATCATGCAAGGAACCAATGAAGTTATGTGTTCTGTGAAACATCATCTTAGGGACCAGTAGGAAAATGCCATGAGTGTAGAAAAAGCAGCATTTGGGCTCTCGTGAGCTTGGATGGCCCCCGTGTGTGTGGGTCACCTGCCCTTGCCTCAGGGGAGAAGCACAAACAAAGCAGTCTCTCTAGCTATGTAACACTTGAGTTTTTAAAGGGCAAGAAAACCTAATGCACATTAAAGGATGTCGGTTACATAATAAAACACCAGCAGGATTGAAATACCATAATTTAAACTAAAGCAAAAACATGTAAACATAATATTCTGAGGTTTTGGATAGTAAAGACCTGAGGTCCTGCAGGTGTAATCTTGGCACAGTGTTCATTCCTCTTGGGACAGGTGAAGAGAAGCTGTGCAGCAGGGTCAAAGGCAGCCCTGATGGGGGACAAGGGGACAGGAGAGGGCTCTGCACACCCAGGACCCACTGTGGCCACCTCAGAGCCCACCTGCAGCTTGAGGATTCTGTCAGTGTCCTCATCAATCATCAGTTCTATGCTCCCCATCAGCCCAGCTTCCTGCAGATGAAGTAAAATGAGATACAGCCAAATTGTTTAAACCTCCTCGGGAGAGCACAGAAACTGGATAAATGCTCCTTAAAAAGAGCAGAGGAGCTGCTTTTCTGTCCCCCCAAGACACTGAGCTACCCCAGCAGTCCATGGCTGGTCCCTCTCCCCAGCACAGGCCGTGCATGGTGTCAGGAGAAGTCTCAAAATTGTCATTTATGTCTGAGCATGGTACCATTGAGTAATTCATGGGGTTCCAATGACAAGCACACAGAACAAGGGCAGAGAACTAATTAGTAAAAGTGAGAGTATGATTTAAGGTAATTGCAATATTAAGCAGGGCAAATATGGATGTAGACAGCGATAAGACATTTATACTTTGCATCAATCTTTAGACAATATCAGTTCATAAAAATGCTTCAGCATTTAAAATCAGAATGGCTCAAATATCTGAATTACGTAGCTCCCACTGAACTTCTGGGGAGTCCTTATTTTAGAAACATGTAGTTTCCTCAATCAGATAAGAAACTAACAGCTTCCATTCTACAGGTGACTGCTCGCCTTCAGTTTAGGCATTTTTGTGGCGAGGTATTAATCACTTCCTTGCACCAGAGCACGTATAAGAGGCGGCTGGGAGGTAGATTAGCCAGTCCAGGGAGGGGAGCACAGCCCCTTTGCCACAATGCTGTGCCTGCTTGGAGTCCTGCTGTCAGTGCTGTGCCTGGTATCCCCTGCACCACACACCACAGGCACAGCCTGCCCTGGCAGCGCCCTCTTCCAGGAAACCATCCATCTCCTTCGGGAGCTAAGATCTCAGGTTGGTCCCTTTTCTCTGCACCCCGTGCCTGACTTTCTGTGTTAGCAGGGAACCTGCTAATGTGATTTTTACCAATCTCTTTCAGGGCAGCAGCGAAATTGTGCCTCAGGTAAGAGCTCTCTGTGGTTCACTTTGCAACGCTGTGGGCTCGTGGGGTGGCTAGATTCTTTTTGAGAGGGAGGGGGGAAAGCAGATGTCATAGACAATTCAGGATGCTCTTGTGCTCTTAAGTCAGGTCTTAGATGGCAGCCAAGTGACCTTTTTAGCTTTTTGGGAGCACCATGGTGGGGCTATGTGTGCTGAGAGATGACGTGCAGGGCTCTGCTCCTTCCAGAGTTATCAAAGATCTCCCTGAAACACCAGTGCTTGGGGCTCTGCCTTCGGTATAGTGTGCAGAACAGCTGGCTTCCAGACAGCATTGATATCTCTCTTTTCACAGGTAGATAGTCAGAACCGACTGTCTTCCAGAGTCAGATGGAGACAGGCACTTACTGCCATTGGAAAGTGGGGAACAGGCTGTTTCCCTGCCTTTTTGGGAAAGAAATACCCATGCTGTTAGAGACCAGTGCCAGCAATGGCATCGACAGTGCATTTCCTAGGGAAGCTCAGGAGAGGCAAAGCCCAAGTAGCAGTGCTAGAGGTTAAAGATTCTCCTAAGAATCACTGCCTTCCCATGCCTGAGTCAACTAAGGAGGCAATAAAAAAACAAATAGTGCCCAGTCCTGCCTAATTCCACCTCCATAGACTCACTATTTTGAAGGTAACATCAGCCTTCAGCAGAAGGAAAGCACTGAATAGCACTGTTGCTTCTCTACTCTACAGATTATTATATAATTTTATAATAATTATGTAATTCTGGCCTCAAATTATTGTGCAAGATTATTTCTTGTAGCAGGCATTTTGATAGCACTAATGTGGTGTAATCTGTGCCAGGAATGCAGTATAGAAAAGACAAAATTACTAAACTTTGTTATTCCAGAACAACACGATAGAGGCAGGAGGGAATGCAGCCACCTATCTGGAAGGATTTATTGAAGCCCTAAAAAACAGCAAAGAGAGTGAGGAGCAGAGACTTATAGTTCTGAACCTGCAGAAAATCCAGACTTTTGGAGACTCATGCACCGGCTGGATGGTATGTTTGGCCTGATTCCCTGCTCACTGTTTCCTGCTCTTTTAGAAGACCACGAAGGATTCTGTGTTTTTTCCTGGTTGCACTGAGAGCAAGTGTCTGACCAGAGCACCGGCTGCCTCCAGCTCGTGTGGCAATGGGAGCAGCTTCCAGCCAGCAGCTGGCACTCGGCCATGGCCCCGGTGCCTCCTCTGCTCTGGTCACCTCTTCCCAATGTCTCCTTGTAAGACAAAGCCCATCACCAAGGGTAGGTGGGGACTGGAGACCTGGCTGAAAAACAGCTGCACAAGGTGCAACTTGTAACACGTTCCTTCTCTTCCATTCCATCTCTTCATGAGAGCCTTTGTGGTCTTAAAAATAATTATTAAGAAAAAAGCCCGACAAACAACTAGTCAAGGAACAGAATGTAACTTACATGCCCTGATTCTTTTCACTCCTCTCCTTTCAGGCTGCCCTCAAGGAACATCACTGGAAGGCAGTGGAAGAGTATGATTTTTTCAGTAATTTGGAATATTTATTAAGGTTCCTGGGTCACAATGCCCTTCCAGAGGAAACAAACTAAGCTTCAAAGGAGTTCGAGTCACCTGTCCAGACTGCCAGAAGACCTGAGCTTAGCACATCCTCCTTCAAGCAATGCTATTGGGAGCTGTTATTTATTTGTATCTCTATTATTTATTTATTCTATTTATTTAGAGAAACTTCAAATTATTTATTTTTACAAGGAAGAAATATAATAATTATTTGCTTTAGAAGAGCTGCTCTGGGGATTCAGTTTGGGAGTTGTTGTTACACTATTTCTGTCACGTGCTGTTCCAAGCCACAGCCCCAGGGCTCAGCTCTGCATCACCCAAGTGCTCTCAGAGCCAGAACAAGGCCAAACTGTGGGACAGAGCCATCCGTGTCACTCAGCACCTCCACCTTCCCCCTAGGAGGTTGAGGCACTTTCACGGGACAGTCTTATAAAAGGATGCACTTTTTCAAATTATACCTAAATACTTATTTTAAATGAAGACTCTTATTATGCCACAAATACAGTGACAATCTTTTTTAAATGTTAAAAATATGAAGTGCAAATTGTGTAACCATGATTGTTCTCATTACAGCTGTGTGCTGCTGGCACAGGACTTGTACTTTTTTTACGTTTAAGTATTTGGGAAACCTGTATGCAGAACTCTATGAAATGTACTCAAACTCTAACAGAATCTATGCAAAATAAATTTCCTGCACAAAGATAGAACTGGCAGTTTTTCTTTTGTGGCTCATATAACACAAGCACACAGACATTTTATATATGAAAGTGCATTGCATTATATATAATATATATAAAATATGTAATATGATATATATGTTTTAGATATAAAATATCCAAATGGCATAATATTTGATATATTATCTATAGAATAAATTTTATAATATAAACATGAATATATATTTATGGCGATGTAAGGAACATTCTATCTAAAAATAATTTTGATTGATTGAATCAATGTCTCCTACCAGTGAGGGCTGGAAAGTGTCAGCAAGGTATTATATTCAGAAATCTTTAAGTCTATTATATAGGCTATAGGTGAATGACAAGAAATTTTGTAGAGAATCACCATCCTTAGGTCTAGATATCACCTAATACCACTAGTGTTTTCAAATTTGAGTAAAAGTAGCATTGAAACAGTGCATCAGAATTTAGTTTCTTTCTTTGCTTTCACTTCACAATGGAGATCTTCCCCCAGCATCTCCTCTTTTCCATCCAGTTGGATATTCTGATTTCAGGAAGATTCACTCATGCAGAAGAAAACATGTAGCTGACAGAAAAATATCCTTTTTGAGGCTCTGATGGGGAAACTAACAGGGACATCAGGGTTGTTGGAAGCACACCTTCCCCTCTGAGCAATCCAAACCTAGCCCATCATATTTATGTACTTTTGCAACCATCGCAGAGCACCTACAAAGAATTTCCCTAAAACATATAATTAATGGAGAATTTAGCAGAGAGCAATGGCTATGCAAGCCATGGTGTACCTGTGGGATACTCCAAACACCACATTATCTGCAGGAAAATGCAGGTTGAAGAGGCAAGGATATCCATGCTGGGATCTGCAGGGATCCCATAAGGCAACCCACATGTTTGAAAAATTAGCCAATTTCTGTAACAACACCTGAAGAGGCATTTCTTGAGTGTGGGGGAAGAAAGAAACAATAGTCACTGTATGAACAGGGAAAAAACCACAACCCAGCAATAGGTTCAGTCAGCATCTCTCTGCCACCCCAAAATGGTCAGGAATAAAACGTTAACCAACACCTACAAAAATACAGAATGCAAAAATAAAGGTTTGACATTTTTAGTGGCTTTAGTTCAGAGCAGCTCACCCTGTGAGGGGGTGAGAGTGCAAAAAGAAGGTGACCCTGGGTACATCAGTGCTTTGGGATGGAACTTGCAACTTCTGCAAGGACAGGACTCACAAGAGACCCGAGGGAACATTCTAGTCCCATCACCCCCAGACTAGCACACAGCCTGCTGAAAAGCTGGTCTGAAAGGCTTGGTACTGACCTCCATCTCAAAGGCTGAGAGCTCTTTAGGGAGCAGGAGCACAATCCTACACACTGCATGCAAAGCTGCTGTCTCCTTTGGGACTGGGTGCAAAAGAGAGGAATAATTAGCCTTCTGAGGAGGAAGGGGGCCACGATCCTGTGGGATGCGAGGGGAAAGCATAGAAAAAGTTTGCTTCCAGAGACAGTTTTACATCTGTTAGCAGAAATCTTCTGAGGGGGAGAAAAAGCAGTGGGCCAGGACTACTGGGAAATGCTGTGGACCATTGCTCATGGTGGGGAGGGAAAATCAAAAAATAGTGGGACCCTGGAGCTGCTCTGAGAAGCTGGGGATGCCCCATCCCTGGAAGTGTCCAAGGCCAGGTTGAATGGGGCTTGGAGCAACCTGGGATCGTGGAAGGTTTCCCTGCCCATGGCAGGAGACTGGACTAAATCAGCTTAAAGGTCACTTCCAACCCGAACTACTCTGTGATTCTGTGATCCTACAATAATGTTTCCGTTAGAACAGGCTGGGGAACAGCAGGCACACATATTCCCAGACACTGCCTTCCCAATCATTTGCTCAAATACAAATAAAATTATTGTCACTATTATTCATCTCCCCCAGGCGACCCCTCAGCCCTTAGGCTGGGGTAAGGCGCAGAGCAGGCAACCCCTCTTTGCTGCATTTGCCACACGCAAATGGCTGTGCCGAGGTTGGGCAAGCCTTTCTTCCCCAAAAGAGGGCCCCGAAGATGCGTGTGCAAGTGGCGGTGCCTGCTCTCTAGGTGGCAGCCCCGGCCCGTCCTCCGCCTCAGCGCTGGCATCAGCCAGAGGAGACCGATAAAAAGAAGGGCTGCCTGTCACTTACTCGCTCAGGTTTTTAATCATCTTTTCTCAGTATTACTCCAAAGAGCTCAGAGGTGCCACAGAAAGGTGAAGAAAGATTTCAGATAAGCTCTTTTCTGAACGAGCCTGAAAAAGGGCTTGTGTGCCTCATTTCCCCTGCAGTGCCCAAACTCACTGATAAGGCATCCCCTAGGTGTACAACTCTCAGGCTTTAATGTCAAATATTTTTCACCACTTTGAGAAATTTGGTGTTCTGTTTGTTTATACCAGCTTCTCAAAACTCCCTGTGCCAACACCCTTGAAACTCTTCAGCTAGTTAAAAACATGAGCAGTCCTGTTTGGAGTATTTTTGGTATAAAACATGTTTTTATAAAAACTTGTAGATCAAAAGGGTTTAGTAAAGCACAGCAGGTTCTCACCTCTCATTACACAAAGAGTTAAAAGGAAAGCAACTCTGTCAGGCCCCACAGCTTCTAAGAGAAGGCTGGCTTTGAGCAGGAGTCAGTGCAGGCATGAGGGCTTGGCAGCGACATCCGGCCACTGCAGCATCACCAAAAGATGCATCCTGTGCCCAGAGAGCTGCTCTCTGAGCATGAGCCTATTGATAACATCTTGCTACTTCTCTCCAGCAGCTTCAAAGCTATTTCACATTAAGTCACAATATGTTTTCCAGGTAGGTGTGTATTAAAAGGAGCGACACTGTTCCAAAAGGTATCTGGTGCAAAAATGATTCGATAAATGAGTTTTGAACGTGTGAATATTTGCCTAATGGCTTAGTTGAACATACAGCCCACATAGGGCTTTGTATCTGGTGGGTCTGGTCATTAAATCCCTGTACACAGTAAAGTGGTGGCTGAACCTCTTGCCCACAGGCTCCCCTGGGGCAAATGATCCAGACAGAAGCGGGAGAATGTAAAGGAGACTGTCCTTCCCTGATTTCTCCCACCTCCAGAGGGAAGGAGCAGAATGGACTTCCTTGTGTTACCAACAGATACTGACACTCACATAGGAGAAAGTACAAAGGCATTTTAGTTTATTATGTTCATGTTTTGCATCTTTTGGTGTGCCAATTTAGCACATTTAAACTTTCATCTTGGTAACTCATTTTAATCTACTCTACCTCAGGCTGTCAGTTGAAAAGAGATGCCCAAAGCTACTTGGTCTTGCAACAGCCTGGTTGGGAAATGAGGGGGCCTGGACAACAACAGACCAAGAGCATCTTGATATTAAGATGTTGCCCTTTGAGAGAATGATTCAGGCCTCTCATCAGAGAGCTGAACCAAAGAAATGCCGGAAAGTACAGCCATGGCAATCATTTCCCATGTGCTTTTTGCTACAGGAACCTTTCACATAGCAATGTAAATAATTTCTCCAGTTTACAAAGTGGGTAAATGAACAGTGAATAACTAACTGGCCATGGTTAACATGCAGGCTAGTTCTTACAGTAAGGACAATTCAAAACATACTCAGACAAAGAACTCAGAACATCATCCAGTCTCAAATATTCATATTCGTATTAGTAGTACTAGTAGTAGTATCGTTGTTATTATTATTTAGAAGACTATCCAGAAGGAAACATATCCCTGGCTCAACACAAAATTTCCCTAATCAAATCTGGAAAAACCCATCTACCAACTCTGTGCTTTGTCAGACATTTTCTATGAAAGTATATATCTAAAAATCAATACAGACTTAGAAGAGAAACTGGGCTATACGGGAAATATTTAGGAGAGACCCTAATACCAACTGGCCCAAGCTGAGAGGGATATTGGCAAACCTTGGTGCTCTACCTGGGAGCTTGGCGCTTCCCTCGCCCTTCCCAAGGAGCGCTTGCCAAGCATGTTGCTTCTGGCACTGAACAAGGAGCTCCTCCCAACTCTCTGCTGGAGCCATGCCTGTTCCTGAGCACAGAACAAGGTCAGGCAGCCCAGGTGTCCTGGGGAAGGTTATGAAACCTCCCACTGCACTGCCAGGCATTGTTGGCACCAATGCTTGGTTTTAGTGATTTCTCTTTCCTTGGTGGCCAGAAATAACCTCACACTCAGAGCTCCCTTGATGACACTTCTTCGGCTGGCTGTAACATTAATTGCTGCTTAGCACAGAACAAATTGCTCTTTTTTGTTTTTAGAGCTGCATTACCTTTATGTTTGGAAGAGAACTCCCTCGTATGCTCACTCTGCTCTGAGTTGACTGTGCTGGAAGAGCCACAGTTACTCGGAAAGCTGGGGGAGCCCTGGCTCCCCTCCTGTGGGACGCTGGGGTCCCACCCCAAAGCACCTCTGACATGCCACCACACAATGTGGCACTGTCCTTACAGTCCCTCTTGTCACTTACTAACACGTCCCCATGTAAATCACCTCATTACCTTTGGGAAGTGTTACATAAGGGCCCAAGTATCATTAACGAAAAAGCAAACATTACCCGCCCCATGAGAAGTTGCAGTTGCCATCTGAGACTGCGGATTTGCACAGCATTGTCATACAAATTAATTACGCCAGGGTAAAATCCAGCTCTCACACTTGCTAATTACAATGAACAAACAGCCTATTGTCTTCACTTCAGGTCAAAGAGAAGATATTTGCTCTAAAAAGTAGTCAGATTTGCAAGGCTTCTATACATGTCTATGCCCCCCCTGCTCACACATGCTCACCCTGCAGGGATGTAGATGATTAATTAGGTCCTGTGGGCTCCATCTTTAGCTGATATTAGCTCCAGAGGTGCTGAAATCGTTGAACTGCAAAAATTTACACCAATATAAGATGTAGTCTTATCTGAGGGGAAGCAATCCCCTTCATGGCTGTGTTACAAGTTTCTCAGATATTTTCCTTGATAGGACAAAGGAGAATGGTTTCAAACTGACAGAGGGCAGGGTTAGATTGGATGTCAGGAAGAAATTCTTCCCTGTGAGGGTGGTGAGGCCCTGGCACAGGCTGCCCAGAGAAGCTGTGGTTGCCCCATCCCCGGAAGTGTTCAAGTTCAGGCTGGACGAGGCTCTGGCCAACCTGGTCTAGTGGAAAGTATCCCTGGCCATGGCAGGAAGTTGGAACAAGATGAGCTTTAAGGTCCCTTCCAACTCAAACCATTCTATGATTTTATTATTTTTCTGTTGTTCTTTTACGATATTCATGCCCTTAAACATTGCTTTTTCTTGCATTAAAGCATTGCTCTGAAGTTAGAGGCTTTAGGAAATTTACCAGAACTTTAATCATAAAAGTTTCTCAAATCAGATATGCTGATAATTCAAGTGCTCCAGCTTTCGTTGTTTTCTGATTTGAATGATTTATGAATGAGATAAGATAGTAATCACATCCTGCACTTACTCATCTACTTTATATAAGCCAGCTTCGTATCTGCCAAGAGAGAAGAGCTTGAATTCAGCCCTTTTCAGATAACAGGGGTCAAGCTCCCAAACTGACACCTTTAAAATGCATCCTCACATATTCTTGCTCCTGTTGAGTTCTGGGGTGTCCAGTGGCTTTCTCTCTCTGAAGAAAACGCCTCATCTGTTTAACGAGACTAAATACTCGCTAATTGACGAAATGCTTTGTTTGCTTGAGGCTGAAAATGAACCCATAAATGTAAATAATTTCCCCGCTTCCCTCACACCAGATAAGCTTTTTGAGATGATTTCCCATTTGTGACTAACAGACTTCTGTTGTTTCCAGGAGAATTTCTTCAGACCGCTTCACGTAAAGGTAAGAACCTGTTGTTTCCATTCTATTATTATCAGAGTCTCCAAAGGGAACCTGAAGTGTAACCTCTGGCATAGCAAGTCTGGGGATATTTAAAGCAAGTTGTAATTGCTGCAGATTTAAGTGGTGTCCTAAAATACTGATGCAATGTTCTATTTTTAAAAGATTATGAGAACCTGGCTAGTACCCATTCTAATTGCTACCAAAGATAATTACACCCTACTTCAATTTTATCAGTTCTTTTTAATGTTTTTCCAGAGAAATTTCTGTTGGTGATTGCAAAGTCTGGTCTTCAAAGGACTGGCAATATAAAGAAAATGTTTAAAGTAGCTCTCTCTAAGTGTCCTACTTCCCAAGCAAAGACAAAATGAATCACTCCCTGACTTAGATGGAATCAAATCAAATTCCCAATGTGGTCACATCCACCACTGACAGAAATTGGACCCTTTTTATTTCAAAGTTTCCAGCTATAATAGTTACAAAAACTGTCCTCATAACATTTCTGGAAAGAAGGAAGGAAAGAGGAAATCCTCAAAAGAATAAAAGAAGTTTGGATTTCCAGAGAAAAATAGCATATTCAGTATGGTTTATTAACAGTTCTTTTAAGAAAGAAAAGCTTTCTCATTGCAAACTAGAACACTATATATTTTCCCTTTTCCTCCTAGAAACTAAGCTGTGCACATAATAACACTGAAATATTTATTCACGAACTAAAAAAGATTCACACATGGACGTGCATGAGAAAAGTGGAGAAAGATATGCAAAGACTAGAAAAAACCTGCTACATTTTGAAGGTAAGATTCTATTACTTGTTTGAGTTTCAAACATTTTCTTGCAATTATCCATTTATCCAAGTTTTTAAAAATCAGGTGATTTACCGCTCTCACATTTTATCAAATAAATTATCACTCATTTTCAATTTTGAACCAGCTACAGCCCCAGGGAAGGATACCAAGCTTTCTCACTCATGCACAAATTCATTCTGATGGAGGCCATATCAATATGGCTCAGTTAGACCTGCAGTAATGAAGATTACCTATTAGGTTCAATTAAAAATGATCTGTACAACTTGTCCTTCAGGAAGAACAAGACAATTAATAGCAGAAAAAACAGATCAGAAATACTACAGAGAAAAGAATCTAACTTTTGAATCCAAAAGAGAGAAAGAAAAATTAGGGGACAGAAAATAGGGCTGAATTTCCAACAACAGCTGTGTTTAGGTAATTCCCTGCAATAGAGAAGCAGTCTAGGAAGAAAACCAGGTAAGCATCCATTTTCTATCTATTGCAGCTGCAGAATAAGCCATGTCTAAGACTGTCATCTGACCAACAAGTGAGCCACACTGCTGCAGCTGGCATTGTGCTGGGACCCAGGCAGTGTCCCACACTCCCTCACAGTCCCCAGGCTTTGATATTGTGAGAGAAATGTTTTTGACTTTCTTCGAGATTGGCAGATGACTCCTCTGCCCCCTCAAATCCACACAGAAAAGTCTCCAGTAGCGTGAAAGTCAAAGAGAAATAGCTAATTTTTAAGAATTGTGTGAAATGGTTTTGGGGGTGTGAAGGACAGCATCCTCCTCCATCCCAGTGAGCTGAGACAGAATGTGCAGCATCTGTAACTTATGCATCAGTACCTCCTCCTTTTTGCTCTTAGAAATCTTCATCCAATGACACGAGATGCTTAAAGAAGGCAAGAACTAATTTCCCACGATTTAAAGAGAGTCTGGAAGAATTCCTGAGATGGGTCAATGAGAAGCTGGACTGCAGCATAGTTGGGAGAAGCACGTCGGGTTTGTACCTGGATGGCAAATGCAGCTGCCGTGGTCCCTGGAAATCCCGCCGAGGCTTGGGCTAGGGAAGAGCTGCCCAGGCAGTGAGGGGCTGGCTGGGAAGGGGAGGGGGAGATATGGTTGTTATAAAGTAGAATCTTTGATAATTAATGCAAATATTCTGATGTTAATTAATGTTAATTTTTGATGGCTTATGCAAGGAGGCAAATTAAAACTGTACACAGCAATTAAAGCTTTGTATAATAAGCATGGCCAAGTGTCACCATTTATTTTGTGCAGTTATTGAATGTGAAGCGTCTCATGTCACAAGTGGGGGGATTGCACAAGAGGAACAGAAAACCAAACACTGACCCACAGACCAGGAGATCCAGCACAACCCCCAGGAGGGTGGAAGAGACCCAACACCCACCATTCCATGTGCTTTAATCCAGCACAAAATTCATGTTTCTAGTTTCCACTGCTTTACAATGAGCTTTAACATGAACCTGACTTAATAAACTTCGAGGTTCCATGAGCTGCCACTGTGGCTGCAGTGTCTTCTCCCAACGCACTGAACAGACTTTGCTTTGAATTTTTCACTATACAGCATTTGTACAGGTTATGACTAGATCCAAACCGGCGCTGAATCTCATGCCTTAAGAAAGATACTGAGCATAATATTCCTTGCACAAGACCTCACACAGCTCTGTGTAAATCAGTACAAACTGGATGCCAAATGCTGTTTTTCTGCTATAAATCTGTAATTTTGAAAAAGTCTTAGGCAGAGACTTAAATGGGAAGAAGTTTTTAAAAATGCAGACCATCTCAAGGTAGTGGTTAAGGCCAATTCTAGTCATGGCAATACCAGTACTCCTAGCCTGCACTAACAGCACCAAGATAACAGAAAAGGTCACAGATGATGGGTCTCCCAAGAGTTGCTAACACCTGCTCCCATGTGATTCACAGGTACCACAGATTTCAAGGGTTTTGTCCTCACAGTTAGAAAAGATGAGTTGTCTCAAAGTACAGAGACAACTAAAATTGGTCATAAAATTGAGCCAAAAGACAATTGGCTTGTATAATAACAAATATAGCCGATATCAGTTAAAAATCCATAGCTCTTCTACGCCCACAAAAAGGCTGAACCCAAATTTGAAACTACTGTGATAAAACAAGATGGAGTCATCAATTGGTTTTCTAACCCTGAAATACGACAGATATCTGTTTGTTAGATGAATCTTGTCTTGGTGCTTAGACCTTTGCTACAGCTGAGCATGCTTCACCACTCCCACTCATGGCCCAAGGTTTTTGAGTTTTGGACAAGGATTGGTGTTGGTCACTAACAACCATGGAAACTCCTTGTTATAGCAGTGTGATTTATCACACATGTAAACCTTGTAATTCATACAGACACACAAGTCAGAATGTTTGCACCATTTCCCATCATGTCTAGATCACTAACCAATATCCAGTCTAAATTGGACCATCAGAAATAATTTTTGCAGCTGACGAAATAGTGGTAAGAGGAAGAAAGAGACACAGCATTTATAAAGCACGGGGGGAAAATTACCTCTCCTATTGACATGCTTCAGTCCCAACATATGGAATTTTCTATCATGCTCAGCAAGCCCTGAACCATCCGGCATCTCCGGGTTAAAACAGCAGTGGTGATGGGGTGGTACAGGTCTTACTGTAGCTCTCTGCATCTTTTTGCATCCTAGGCAAGATAAGCACTCTGGAAACCCCCACATCACAGAGAACCTTGAAAACTGAAACAAAATTATAAACTGGGAAGCTCAAAGCCTATGAAAACATCTGAGATCCCAACATGATCTGAATTGCAGCAGGGTTCTGTAGGGCTATGTTCACACAGCCATGTAAAGGATGAGTTTCTGTGCCTGTGTGTGAAAGGATGGGATCTACACAAAGAAACAAACCTGCTGAATTGTTGTCCTGAAATTCTTCATAGCACATACAGTAAATGCAACCAACTCCCAGCCTTCCACTCAGAGCAGCTGCTGAGTAATACATGTATTTGCTCATATATTCAACCCCACCTCAATTGCCAGAGGACTTTGAAAAATATTGGAAGATACCCAGTTTAAAAGTGGTTTGTTTTAAGCCTAGTGTGTTTCTTTCTCGAAGTCACTGTTTAATGTTATGTATCTGTGATCTCACCTTTGCCCTGGGGTTTTCCTCCCCAGCTCCCTCCCCTGCCCAGCCATTTCAAAGCACGACTCAGTTTAAAAAATAGAAAGAAATTGAAGAGCACTTAGTTTAGTTTCAGGAACCTTAGAGATGACCAAAGTGCTCCTGTCCAACCCTATGATAAAGAACTGACCAGCCCAAAATATTTTCTGGAGCTGGCCTTGTTCAGACATACCCTAAGGGTTTCACAGAACCCCACAGAATGAGAGATATTACATCGGTCGGTGTTTGAACTGGGATAGTAAACAGAAGAGTCACATTATCATCAGAAATATATTTATTCTGCAGGAGTCCATGATTTTAAGGAGTTCTTGTCAGAGAACATCTTTTGATTACTGCCTGTGGTCAGGTTGGCTGAGATACAGTTGGGTTTTCCCGCTGAGCACCCACCTATTCTAGCAGCTCCTCCAAGTTTTAACCTTAATGTAATTCAGTTTAACATCTAAAATTCTGAGCATGACATTTGGGCTTAATATTCCACTGACTTGATCAGAAAGTCCTGTAGCACTCCCAACATGACTCATATTTGTTTTTTTTAAGTTCATAAAGAGGGAGGAAAAACCCCCAGCCACCTACTCACACTCTTACTATACCCACTCTTAAATTTAGGTCACTCCCCTGTATAAATGTTTATTTTTCCATACATCTACTTGTAGCCCTTGCATCAAGGAAATGCCAAAAAGGAAACCAGATTAGAATTAAAAGCTGACCATTCAATTTGGATAGACAGCAGCAGCATTTTCCTCACCAACTTTATGAACGCATTTATTTTGCATGTTTCCTGCACACATATGTTGCCCTCTCACATAAAGTCCTCAAGGTCAAAGCCATGCTCAGTTATTCCTCATGTTTTATGAAATGAAACAACCAAGCAAAGCTTATAAACAAGCATAAAAAATTATACACCAGCACCTGGTGTTTTTTCAGGTATCAGAATGTGTATAATGATAAAACAACCAAACCTGGGCAAAGCTTTTAAAAATACTCTGATGAAGCCTATACTTAATGCCAATGCTTCTATAAAACAAGATGACACATCATTTAGGATGTTTCCTTATATCATCCATCAATGTGAAATTATGAGAGAAGACTCGCACAAGTTTAACCCACAGGATTTGACCCTAAAGAAATGCAGGCAGATAACTTCAGTGTGTAAATTCTTCTCATGACTTTATCAGAGTAGGGAAATAAACCAAGCACTGAGGCCACAGTACCTGTTTACCATAGCTGAAATATTTGAAACTCTTTTTTTGTGTCTTAAGATACTAACAGCTGTTAGCCACATCCTTGAGTCACAAATGCTGTAAGCGGACAAAGAATATATTCTTATTAAAAGAAACCATAACCTTCAATAACAATAACAGAACAAACTACAGGACAGAATAGAAGATAATTTTAAGAGCATATATTAAAAAAGTCAGTGGAAGAAATGGCAAGTATTAAATAATTTGTTTGAGCTAACAGCACATCAGCAATCCACAGACTTTAAGTCTGGTTATCACTGACAGTAACCTTATGTGAAAGGTATAAAAGAATTCATTTCCCAAAGATGTAAGACCTACAGAAACACCATCTGATTCTGGTCAGAAAGAATCCTCAATCGACCCTAATTCTCTATATCCAATTTCCTAAGTTATTTGAATCTTCATCGAGACTTTGAAGCTTTTCAAGTAAAATACTCTATATACTCTCAAAGGCAATAGAAAAAAAAAAAAATCTGGATCTAATATTCTTGGCAGCAGCACAGTATCTGTTTTAATAACTTCTGTAAGTACTGGGTTTGCGTGTCTTGAAGCCTATTTTATCTGTTATACACTTCACATGCAATGACTTTCAATTCTTATTACTTGGAATTAAATGTTTCTTCCCTACCCTCACAACAGGATCTAAACTTTGGGTGCTGGACAGAATGCTGGAGGGACCTGAGTGCACTTTTAACCACCTACCATGAGCAAACAACAGATAGAATGGGAAAACCCCGTCCCTGCCTCCCTCTGCTATCCGTAACAGCATCATCCCTATTCTCTCTCCTGACTTGAGCAATCCTGCTTGCAGAGAAGCAGGAGGCACATCCATCCACCTCCCTACTGAGTCAGCATGGATCCACTCTACATAAATCCAGACATATTAGCCTTGAAAAGTCACAGTTCCCCCAGAACCTGCTGGCAAATCCAAACGTATTGCAATAATGGTTGCTCTTCCTGAACTTAAATGTTACTCGCAAAAAATTGCATATTTCAAATAAATTGTGGAAGAAATACAACAGCTAGAGCTAGACATACAAATCATTTTTTTGGTGGCCAGAAGGCTACTGGATGTATCTGGTAATTTCTAAAGTACACCATGGGAATAAGCTTACCTTATTGCTTCTTTTTTCTAGCCAAGGTGATACTCAGAACCTGTAGTCACTGACAGTATGTAACGGAATATGTTTAGAAGGTATTTTAGCTTTAGAAAAGTTACAGAGGAAGGTAGAAAATAAAACAGAAAAAAGTGTGATAGACCAAGACCTCCCTCCCTGAGATGGAGGGGTGAGATAAAGCTGTGGTTGATGTGGTGGGAGCTGAGCACAAGCAGTGGTCATCACTGCACCCCCACTTCCTGCCCCATCCAGAATTAATTCCCCAAAAGCACATAAAGTGAAATTAAAATGAGCTTACTTCAGTTTTTGACATGAATAGAGTGCTGCTGGAAGGCTGGGGATGGATAACCCTGGATGAGGTACTCTGCATCCCAGGCATGGGTCCTGCCTCCCCAGACCACACAGCTGAGAGCAGGGGATCTTACCGGTTCCCATCCTCTGCCAGGCTATGAATGCAGGGCAGGCAGGCTCAGGCTCATAGTGTCAGGTCTGGTTTGCAGCCTGGCAATCCAGCAGGAAGTATAACACTATTTCCCGGAGTTCAAATGAGCTTCTCATTCTGTGATCTCACTAGGTTTCAAATCAATCATCAGAAACATCCTTTATCCAGTTGTTACTCACTGAACCTCTCACTTCTAGAGAATACATCCCTACCAAACAGCTCTTCTGCCAGTGTGGCTTTCCAGTTACAGCAGCATCTCTTAAGTGAAAAGGCATTAAATGCAATGCTAAGCACTAACCAGTAGCCCCAGAGCCAACATTACTTATTTGCAAGGCAGATTAAGCTCTAGTTGATTAATCTAACAATCCCTATAGCAGGTACTTACACACCTAGAGGTGATGGTAAAGTGGAAAGCTTTGCCCATGATTGACACTTGCAGAAGCTGCACAGCTGCTCTCCCTTAAAACACCACCACCACTAGGCCCAGCTTTAACAAGCATCAAGGCTGGTTCCCAGCAGTTTGTACAGGTACTGTTTCACACCTGGCGAAGGTCTCTGTTGTGCTAACAAAATAATAGCTCTCAATACTAACATTCCATTTTAATTTCCACCCCAATTTAATGAACAATTAGTTCCAGTTTTTATGTGTAAACGCTGGCCTGGCTTAGGAACAGATCTACCAGCCTGCAGCAAACAGCAGGACTGGGAGAGGACAGGACTAAGCTCTTGGAGAAGAGCAGAGCTTCCTCCCTCAGGCATGCAGAAGGCTTCTTTGCCATCCTTCTTTACCCTTTGCACCACACCACTTTGCCTCCAAATTACTTACTTTTGTCAGAAGGCTTAAAAGTTGTTTTGTTGGTAACAAACCAAGCCAACCACAGAGTCCACACGGCAGGTGAGCAGTGCTCTCAAAGAAGTTAGACTCCTTAGGCTCCACTCTGCCTTGCTTTGATGGGCTGAATAACAGAGGTCCCAGGTGTGCTTCCACTGCAAGGTGCCTCAGATCCCACCCATACCCTCTTCAGCTCAGGGAAACACCACTGTGAGTTATAAAAGCTTCTGGAAGTGTAAAATATCCTGTATTTACTCCAGGTAACACGCCAAGGAAACAAGGTCACTTGTTTCTCCTGCCCCTCTCCAAAAGATATTGCATCAACTTACTGTGTAGACTGAGCACAACTATTTGATACTTTGGCTTGTTCTGTGGAAAATAACTTTTTTCAGTTTTGGAATCCACAACAATCGCTTTGTCCTTTTACCCTGGTGTGGCTTGGGGCCACCACAAGCTGGCCACTGCTCCCACTACCAACCCACAGGCTCCTCGAAGGCACTTCAGGGATAAGCATCACTCACAAGTGAGAATTCAGCATTTCATTAAAAAGGAGTTTGTTTTAATAACACTTCGCATATTTTTAAATTGTTTTTTGGTTTCTTGGTTTTGTTTGGTTTTTTGTAAATGAAAATGCTTTTAATAAAGGAAAGCTCATTTCTAGGAAGAAATTCAGTCCTGGAATGGCCAAGCAGTTGGATGAGATGATTGCTGCAGGTCCCTTCCAGCTGAAGGATTCCATTAATTTCTCCCTCCCAAGCTCCAAATGTTCCTTCTCACACTCTCCTGGTTGCTCTGGCCAGCAGCTGGCCCAGCTGTACAGGATCAGCCTCCCAGTTCCCAAGCCGTGCTTGTAGCTACGTGGCAGCCTGAGCACAAGTTGGCAGCACAAACAGATGACAAGCAGGGGACACCTCAAGGGTGGCTTCAGAGCCAGCCATGGTCAAGCCTGGTCAAGGGGAAATGTTCGACAGTGATGTCTTTAAAGAATTTCCCAAGTTATTACTTCCCATAGGATTAATGCCAAACTGCAAGCTCATTGTAACTTCACAAACAATTTAGATAGGTCAAGTGTCCAGCTAACAGGGGCTGTTATAGCTCAGGAAGTTTTTCTGATAACACAAGCATGGCTGCCTAAATTCTTTCTTTAAGAAAGGGAGTTCTTGGCCATCTCTGTGTTCTAGGACACATAAGGGATTTAACCTGAGAAATACTTAGTAGAAAAGCAGAATTAAAACAGTGCTGCTGGGGCAGCTCCTGAGGGGGTTCTCACAGGACAGAGCTCCTCCTGAACCATGAGGTGTAGCTGCTCAGCCCTGCTGGGCTCAGTGGGCGTTATCCAATCCCCCAATTGCCTCAGTTGCACAACTGGCTCCACACACTTTCACACTGAGAAGTGCTGAGTTGAACTGATGGGGCAGAAGATGCAGTTGCCTTTATCTCTATATTGAGCCCCAGAGCTGTGCTGGGGCATTTCTTAGAGAACATTTAGTGCCTGATGGTGGTTTCTTCATACAGTAACATCCCATGGTCTGCTGCCTTTAGGCGAGAATTCCTAGCGACAAAAATCTTCCTGGCCTGTTTTATCTGCTGTCAGATAAAGACTTAAAGTAATTTTTATGCTGGTTCAGTAAAAACCAGATAGGTGCCACAGAACAGCCATGAAAAGTAAGGAAAGGGTTTGTTCACAGTTAGGTGGACCACTGTGCACTTGTTCACCCCAGCCTGACTGTGCCTCTTCTGATCTAATAGAGAGAGGGCTATTTTCCAAGTTATTTGCTGTTCCATCAATGCCTGCATCCTTCCTCCTCCCTAAGGAGGCACCTGACACTGGGTGAGGCAAACCCCATCTGGCAGCATCCCACCAGGATGGCAGGAGCAGGGCAGTGCTGGAAGAGGAAATCAAATCTTGGACTAAAATAGCCAGGAGAGATGAGGTAGAGGAGCACTCCTGGGAACACCCAGTCCCACTCCAGACTTGGGTTTGTAAAATCCAACTTCCCAGCTGGGTACAAGACACACTTCAGACTTCCTGAACTCAGAACTGCTATTTCTGAAAGTCATGAAAGTGCAACCAGCCAGAGCAGCACCTTGGCAGAACTGAATATCAAGTGTCAAAAAGAGATTGAACGAGGGCTAGTAAGAAGCTTCTGATCTGTCTGGAGCTTCAAATTTGGGGCTTCCCAGATCTAACTTAAAAATGGCATTTCATCATTAAATTTTTTGCAGAAAAAAAGGTCCAGTGCTCACAGAGGTGATTCTCCTTGACACCTTTGGTTGCTTCGGCTGCCTGGGGCCACTGGGGACAAATCACATCTAACAAGGATGTGAATATTACTTTAAACTAATACAAAAGTTTCCACTAGGTCTGACTCCATTCCTGGGAGTGCTGCCGTGGAGTTCTGGTCAGTCCTTGGCAGCTTAAGGACCATATTACACACTGCTGTAAAGTCACTTGGTGCTACAAGATGTGGTTCTGCTCACTGAGGGTGCAGTCCATGGCTGCTCCCCTCCACCTTTAAACACACCCAAAGTTCTGCAAATGTTTCCTCTGTACCACTTCAAAACCAACTCCAGCTTGCCATTTCCTCTTTCGTGTGAGTAAACCCAGGCTAATTGTCTTGGAAATCCAAGCTATCATTTACTCAAAGCAAAACACAAGAGATGAAAACCACACCAACGCAGCCTGTGCAAAGCTTCTGACTCAAAGGGCCGTTGTGCCAGTGTTTTTCTGTCATGGGCAGTGCAGTCACAGGGAAGCTCTTGTGGGAAAGAAGATTCAAAGCTCGGAGCATGTAACAACTCAGATGCTTGTCTTACTCAGATACAAACCTGAGTCATTAAGCAGTCTCCAGACAAACTGATGGTAATTTTTAAAAAATCTTTTTTTTTTTCTTTTGTGCTCATGAAGGCACAGTTCAGATGCATTTGAGCCTCAATTCCCAAGGAGATCAAGCCAGCCTAGATATGGTTAGTGTAACTCTTGGGAAATCAAAAGTGCTTCAATGATAAGAAGTGTAAAAGTATCTTTGCATTGGCATGATAAAGTTGTGATGTTTATACAGTGTTTATACAGTGACTTACGTGTTAATAACCACAGCAACATGTCAATACAGAAACAGTTTCTTTTAAATGAACTATGTGATGTACCAACTCTTTCTTGCTTGAAAGTGACATAGTATGACATTTCCACACAGTGGCAGTGCCCAAAAATGTGTCAGACCAGGCTCCTGTACCCAGCTTGTTCTCTGAGTATGGAGCATCCACGGGGGAGGTTGGTCAGTGAGCAGAGCCTCAGCTAGCCAATGGGCTTGCTAAGAGGTTTCTGTCATTTACTTTGGCAGGGGTAAAACTACACGAATAAGAGCTCAATTACCTCAGACTCTTCGCTAATTTGAAACAGCTCCCTCCTTCTAAGCTGAGCTGGAGCAACCCTTGTGAGAGGCTGAGCTGCAAGAGAAGGTGGGATCCAGCTGTAACCAGCACGTCCAGAACAAGAGCATGTATTCCTAGCAGCTAGAGCAGCTGAAGAAAGCCATGGTGGAAACACATGAAGCCCTTACATGGTAAACAAGGACACCTGTCTTAGAAACAAACTAACTTTTACATACAATTTAAATGGGTACCAAGTCGTTGAAGCAACAGAAAACTATTTGTAACGATTCAGCTGTATACCTCTTTCCCCCGAGAGCCGAACACACACCCACACCCACCCTCGAACAAAATGGCAACTTTTTATACCCCTTCGCAGCCGGGGCGGTCCCTGTCCCCTTTACCACTGGCAGGGTATTCAGGAACTTACCTTCTCTTCTGACCGCCTACGTTTCTGTCCTCTCCTCTCTCATCCTACTTCCTTTTGGTCAGCTCTTCAACCCCGCCCCTCTCCCCGCTCACAGCAACACCCAACAAGTTAACTAGAACAAATCCAGACCATAAATAACAGCACATAGAACCAACAGCTTTCATTCTCTTTTTCTAATAACCTTTTGGCTGCAGCAAAACTTATCTCTCACACCTGCAAGAGCCAGACTTGGCTCCATATTAGCAGGATAACATCCTGCAGGCTGGGGACAGCACAGTCAGCAACTCCCTCCATCCTGCAGGTGTGGGTGAGTGACACATTTTGCAGTGTTTCTCCCACCAAAGTACATATGTGGGGGCAAAGTGAGAGCCGCGAGCATGACTAAATTTACACTTGTTAGGAAGTGACAGCCTAAGGCCACAGATGGTACTAAGTCTCACAGATTCCCATACCTCACTGAGTCAGAAACATTTCACTTGTCTGCGCCTACTCAAAGTGGAGGAAATCAGTGCAGAAACAAACAAAACCATTCTGTAGCAGAAGGAGATGAGCTCTTGCTGCCAGCCTGCCTGTGGTGCAGCAGCAGTGGCTGCATCCTTCACAGAGAGCTCAGTGATGCCACTGGGGCTGGTGCACACCTCTAAGTGCAGGTGGGTAATGCTCACAGCTGACTGCAGCTGCCACTCTCAGACCAAATCACACACATCTGCTCCACAGCCAGAGGAACAAGACCCATGGACCCAGCTCATCTTCTGCAGAAGATGGGATAAGTGCCAGGATCAGCCAGCTCCTCTTCCAGGCAATTAATCACTTGGAGACTTTGTCCAGGTCTACAAATGGATGTGGTCACAGGATTGCTGAACCTCAGTGGGTGAGTCACTCCACCCCAGCCCAGACAAGCAGAGAAAATTTAGAAAGTTCATCAGGTCTTATCAGGTCTGAATGCGCAAGGTGATACATCAATATTCCATCATCTTTGCAGATACAGACACTGAGAGCAATATCCTCTGCAGCTATAAGGAATGATGAAGTGCTCAACACCCTAAACAATCAGCAACCACAGAAGGGGATGCTGGTGATCACCCAGCTTACTCTTATATCATCCTCAAGTTTCACAAGTTGCAGGGCTCCCACCTCCACACTGGAGCATGAGGCAAAAAAGGCATCCTTGAGTCCAGTCCCTGCCTTGCAGGTGAGGACCTGAATCAGAGAGCATTGAGGAGAAACCACATTCAAGCCTGTGGTAAGAGATGACCCTGCCTAGACTGAGGTATCCTGTTTTCCAGCAAAAGTGCACCAATAAGCCAATGCAGTGAAACTCGCCTTCTCCTCCTCATCATGTGAGAGCTGAAACACCACGAAGTAGAAGTACAAGGATGTTCCAAGGGTAAGCAAAGCAAAGCCAGAGGCACTGCTGCCCCCGAATCCTATCCCTTATCACAGTATGAAGAAAGGGGCAGAACTCTGCCCTTTACAGGGAAAAAAAGGATCATTTCTGAGAAAGGAGTGATCAATAG
>WEKY01011580.1:119309-129651 GCA_013390045.1 Picathartes gymnocephalus | reverse complement strand
GTGGGTTTGGAATGTGTCCAGAGTGGGAAACTCCACATTCTCCCTGGGCAGTTGTTCCAGGGCTCTGCCACACTCAACATAAAGAATTTCTTCCTCATGTTGAAGTGAACCTCTTTGTGTTTTCGTCTATGGCTATTGCTCCTCATCCTGTTGCTGGGCACCACTGAACAGAGTCTGGCACCATCCTCTGACACCCCTTGGAGATACTTACATGGATTGGTGAGATCCCCTCTGTCTTCTCTTCTGTGGACTAACCAGGACTAGCTCCCACAGTCTCTCCTCCTCATCACAAAGTGCCCAAATCATCTTTGTGGCCTCTGCTGGACCCTCTCCAGTAGCACCTTGTCTCTCTTTGTCCTGAGGAGCCCAAAAGTGGACACAGCACCCCAGATGTGCCTCACCAGGGCCAAGGGCAGAATCACTCCCTGACCTGCTGGCCACACTCTTCTTGATGCCCCCAGGATCCCATCGTCCCTCCTGGCCCCCAGGGCAGCACACTGCCAGCTCACTGTCAACTTGTCATCCACCAGGATCCCTGGTCCTCTCTGCAGAAGATGCTGTTGGTGCACAGTTACCTATAACCCTTGCTATCACCTGAGAACAAGAGCTCAGTAGTCTGAAAATGGTACCAATCTCCTTTGGTGCAAGAGTAGATACTGGAACATTTAACTTCCCAGCATGGCTGGGGCTTCACTGCTGAGATTCTGTGCAGGCATGGAAGTACAATTACTAGTTCCTTTACAACAGTGCTACTGCAATAGCTTGAACTTATGGAACACCAGGAGATAGAAACTTCCAGGAGACAGAAACCCTCTCCTGGGACAGAAAGGGGTATATGGGGTGGGAGGCAGAACACAAAGGTGAGATTAGAAAGCTTGCATTGTTCCCAACACTCATTTCCAAAACATTCCAGATAACTACAAAACATGCCCATGAAGAAGATCCACCATGTCAGCAGCTCCTCCGAATCCATAACGAACCTTACCTGTAAGGATGTTCTTGAAGGCTTCTTCTACATTTGTTGAATCCAGAGCAGATGTTTCAATAAAAGATAAGTTATTTTTTTCTGTAATAAATAAGAAGTGGTTCAGTTAAAAACTTTAATAACACTTTATTTCACTTTTACTTTCAGGTTTTTATCTTTTATTTCAGGGCAAACCAGCCAGGGCACAATCAATTTTTTCTTTTCCCTGTTGCACATGGAACACCTTGGTGCTGCAGTTCAGCAACATCTCTTCTGCCCAAAGTGCAAGAACATTTTCCCCACTGCAGCCCTTGCTCAGTCAAGCAACGCAAATATCATTCTCTTCTGGCTACAGATCACACTCAAAGGTACCCTGAGCAAGAGTCCCAGCAAAAGCACCTCAGCTGCTACAGAGACACAATTCTCCTCTGCAACCCCAAAAAGATCAACAGACCTATAATTTCCTAATCAGACCCCCTTTCCAAATAACAATGACCCCCTGGAACACAGTCTATCTTCTTCTTTCCTCTTACAATGCAAAAGAATTTTTTATTAAAAAAGAAATTGATAAACATTCAAGTATCATACCAAGAATAGTTGTGTATCACCTGCCCAGGAACAGGCAAATTTCAGTCGTGGAGCTTAAACAGCAACAAGCAGACCATCACTAGCAATTTAAAACAACCTTAGGAGGAAGTCAGGGTCAAAAAGTAAGAAGCTGAACCAAGTGACCAAAGTAATAGACTATCCGGAGCACCCATCAACTTGTTTTGCTTCTCTTACATGAATGCCAGTTCTCCTCCATCTGAAAATTTAAAGTGGCTTTATTACCCTCAGGGTACTTGCTTACCACCAAACTTCAGAAAGCATGTATAAGCAAGCCTTGGTAATATTTCTAGAGGTACTTAAAGGTTGTACATTTGCATTCCACCTCCAAGCTTGACAAGCCACACAAAAGCTGAATGTCCCCACGCCTTTCAGGGCAGTAGAGTATCTGACCATTGGTCTGGCAGGTAAGGAAGAGATAAGGAATGCAGTGCCAGCATCTTATATAACCCACTTGACTTCTCCCAACAAATGCGGATTTTCAAGTCTGATGATCTCTGCATTTAAGTGAGACCAGATGACACTACTATATGCACCAGCACTCTAGTGCAGCAACCACCCCACCTAAGAGAAGGTTCAGCATTCATTTGTAGCTGTCCACACTGATATCTACTCAGCAGAATCAGGTCTCTAGGAAGGAAGGATGGACATTTTGTGTTGTGATATTTTATATTTTTATTGTGATATTTTCTCTTCTAAATGTTGCTTACTGTTTCTAGCCTTGTTAGAGGAAGTGTTTAATGTTCAGCTATCAAGCAGCTCAAGGACAGTGTTTCAAAAACATGTACTACCACTAGATTTAAAAAAAACCAGAAAACCACAAAGTAAAAATGACAGAAAAGTTCTCCAAAAAAAACCAAACCAGCCACATATACTAGTTAATAAGCCAAGATATTTTAATTAAAAAAAAAAAAAACCAACAAAAAAAACCCCAACCCAAACCAACCAAAACATCTTAAATGTCTTTTTTAGAGTCCAAACTAAAACTTGAGGTGAGAGTTCAGCCCCGGACAAAACAGAGTGATCACAGCAGGCACCATCCCCCAGGCCCCTGAAGCCCCAGCCCACCCAGGCAGAGTACAGACCTGCGAAGGCCCTGGCCTCGTCGGTGGGCACGGCCCGGAGGTGGCGCAGGTCGCTCTTGTTGCCCACCAGCATGATCACGATGTTGTTGTCGGCATGGTCTCGCAGCTCCTTCAGCCAGCGCTCCACGTTCTCGTAGGTGAGGTGTTTGGCAATGTCATAGACGAGCAGAGCCCCAACAGCGCCACGGTAGTATCTGAAACCATGAGGCACAGCCCTTCAGCCATAGCTCTGTCCCAGCCACACCAACAAACAGGCCATCCAGTTCTTCTGTAATGCTTTCCACTTCAGAAAAAGTTGTGCTGATGCAAATACTGTTGTTGGAGGGAGTTTGAAGTCTAAAACCAAGTTCCAAATGCAGAGTTTTTTTCTAATGGCATTTCTAAAAAAATACAGTGTTTGTACCAAAATGCTGGAGACCCTGCAGAAACCAGGACTGAAAATGTCCTGTCTGCTCCAACCGTGTGCAGGAAGACTCACCATATTAGAATCGGTACAGCTGGGAGGTCTTTGTGAAGTTACAATCTAAACTTTCTACTAGGAAAATAGCCCTTAATAAAATGTCACCATTTGTTCCTGATCCTTCAAATGTTTCCTGTCCCTCCTACAAATTAAAGAGGACACTCTGGGCTATATTGTCACTATCCACAAACCTCTAATCCAGGAACAGAGTTTACCCCCTCAGTGCAAGTTTGGGCCCAATTCAACACAAGCCAAGGACTCTGCTCAGCACAAGCCAATCTGTATCAACAATCCCGTAACATCCATATCTCTCTTCCACGCAATCCTACCATTTCTCCTCACTTCTGCCAGCACCTGTCTGACATGCTGTTGAACTGAGTCAGGGAACCAAGTCAGCAGAAAACATTCCCTTTTCCCTGATGTTTGGCATTCCGCTGGCCGAGCAGGCTGAACTGGCTGAGTGATGTGTCAAGCAGGAGTTAGTGCCAGCAAAAAGGAGAGGCAGGATCACAGGACTGTAGCTGCACTTGTTCCAAGCAGTAAAACCTGTTGTTGTTGACCCAGACTAGACTAGCAGTTTTTATAGAAAGAGCAAGGCTCACAAAAAAATTTCTAGAAGTCACACTAACAGTTCCAGAAAAGATGCAATTTGAAATTGTCACTTATATCTGCTTCTGCATCCCTTTCTCTATAGACTGCTCCCTTTGGGCTCCAGGCTCTCCTGGTTTTCTCCCATTTTGACAAAATTCCCCTTACCTTGAGTTTAATGGCTTAATCTGTGCATGACTCAGAAACATGTTTTTACCTTGAAAAATGGATACACGTCAAAAAACCAACAAAAAATCAACTCACTGATCAGAAAATGCTCTAGAGAACCAGGCCTGACCAAAGGGTTTGCTTTTTGGCCTCTGCCAGGTACTTTTGCCAGCATAGAAACAGGTAAGGTACACCTCAAGCCACTCTGTGTATTAACAAGGTGCCATAGGTGAAAAAGCTTCTCACCTCCAGGGATTGTGCCTAATGCTGCACAGTCAGCACTTTCATAGCTGCCTTCCTACTCCCTGGCTATTCAATGTGTGTTCTCACGGACCTAATTTTCGGGCCTGTGACTAATTCAAAGTCATTGAGATTTCAAGGGACTTTATGGCTGCAGATTTTCCTAAAAATACCCTCAATCTCAAGACTGAGGGGGCAATGGAGACCAGAAGCCATGGATGTTACAGTAAGCCATCATGTCTAGACTAAAATTTGATAGCAACAGTACCCAGCTACCATCTGAAATTATACTCACTACACATAATGAACACAGTACATCCAGTACAAGAAACCAAATCACAAAACTCAAACAGAATTTCTCATAGTTTTGATTTAAGCTGACATTTGTTTCTATAATAGTAACATGAGAATCTAAAAATTACTTTCATTATATTAATCAAGGGAACACAAAAGTATTTGCTATCTTATGACTTGGATCCACATTGGAGTCTGTCATAATGACTTTGTCGTGTGTCCCAAACATGTTTCATTCTCTAACTGTACATTTATCTGCAGCATCTCTGCTAGAATTCTGCTGAGCAAAGGCACAGTACTCACGCTGAGGTAATGGCGCGGTATCGCTCCTGGCCTGCAGTATCCCAGATCTGGGCTTTTATCGTCTTCCCATCCACCTGGATGCTCCTGGTGGCAAATTCCACCCCAATGGTGCTTTTACTCTCCAGATTGAACTCATTGCGTGTGAAACGTGACAGAAGATTACTTTTCCCAACTCCAGAGTCTCCAATCAACACAACTGAAAGGAGAGACATTATTTTCACAATTAATTTCTCGTACCAGCACTGACCCCACGCAGCAGTGCGGCCTGGCAGGCAGCACCCACCAGAAATGCACCGTCAGGTAACACAGGAGAGACTTCACATGGACAACACGTTAGTCTTTACTACACACAGCTTGCTTCTCCAACCCCACAAGACCCCCAAGCTGTTTTGTGGTATGTAGCTGCCCAGTCCTCAGAGGTGAAAATGAGAAATTGCTACAGCAACTGTCAAAGTCCAACAGTGCTTTGGAGGCCTCAACCACTGCAGCAGGCAGAGGTAAGAGATGCCACTCACACACTCAACCACATGGAAGGAAGGCTGCAACCCACATTTTAAAAACACTACAGGCAAGAACATGGCAACAGGCCACCTGTCTGCCCGAAAAAAGCCTTTGTACAGTGTAAGTGTACTCTATTTTTATTAAAAAACCAAAAACATGGTAAGTAAACAATTATTTGCAGTCCCTGTTGGAATCACATAGGGTGTTTTATTTCAATAATTTAATTCATAAATATGTTCACCACAGAAAGGGGAAAACAGGAGACCTTTGGTACTACAAAAAAGATACAAAACAAAGCAGAACTTCATCCAGCAAAACAAGTTGTAGTAGACTGCATGAGAAGTAAGAGATGAGCTAGAAGCCTCGGCCTCCACACGTGGTGTTGCCATGATAAGAGAAAAATCTAAGTGCAGAGAGATTGTCAGCACACAAAGCCCAGCTTTCCTGAAAGGAATAGTGAAAACAAAGGTACATCTTGTGGCGGGAGGTTCCCTCTACTTTTTGAAACACCTGAAAGAAACAAAGATGAAACAGCTGAGCCATGCTCTCTTCCTCTCACAAACACTGTATCACATACCCTTTGGAATTCATGTGTCCTGGCTCAAGCAAAAGGAAGAAAGGCAGCCAGCCCCTGTAAGCCTCTTTAACTTTGGGAATATTTCCAACTCCAGTTTGAAGTACAGATTTGCTGATCTTCCTCATTCATATGGTATGTTTTTCCTACAGAAAAGCAGACATGGGCAAAAAACATTCCCAATTTCTCCCCAACAACTACAGAAGAATCTTCTCACTGCACACTTCCAGAATGAGCTCACTAGTGTTCTCCCAGGGCCAAGGATCATACTTGTCTTTTAGTGCTGTTACAGCTTTTCTCTGCTCAGGCCATTGTTTGAGGATGCAGCTCTGGCAGCGCCCTGCTCCAGCTTGCCGCCACCCCATCCCTGGAGCACATTCTCAGGCTGCTGCTGGACCCTGGCTCTCTGCTGCGACAAGGGGATTGTTGAAACGCTACGGACAGCCCCGCCAGCATCTCATCTGCCTGACAGCACAGACAGACAATTGTGCTAGCGCAGCTGAACAGGCAAAACATAACAGAGGCAGGAACGGGCAGCCAGCACATCGTGGCAAGGCACCACAACTCCCCACCCGGGAGAACTAAAACCAGCTCTTCACAGTGCTCTGCCTTCCCTGGCAAACTGCCTAAATCATTTTTTAGGGTATGAGAACAGATAGATAAAAAAAGATTTTATTACAAGTTCTAACTCTAGCATTTTGTTAGCTTTATTTTCCAGACAAACAGTTTTTCATCACTAATTCCGTGGGACCTTCCAAGAACAGGCTGAGGTCACCCAACTTGCGCAGGAATCTGCTGGCTGGAGTAGGCTCTATCCTACAGCAAAAGTCCTGACCATAACCAAAAGCAAGAATATCCACCACACAAGCTAGACCAGACTGGAAGACCCCTGAGGCTTCCAACTGTTTCTGAAGGGAGTTATCTTCCCATGACTTTGCAGCTGGAGAAAGCACAGCCTTTTCACGTTCAAGCCATCTCCCATGCTCTGGCATTTTTTAAAAGTATCAGTTTTGGCCACAAACCATGCAAACAGCTCTCAGGTCATTAACTCCATATGTCACTGGAAGAAAATTCCAGGGGTCTTGGGCTCCTTTGGCTGGTTACTCACAGGCTCCCTTCACCAGACCTGCCCCACATTCCAGCAGAGCTTCTAGGAGAGCATTTTTCAGAAGTTAAAGGAAGGCAACCAGATCCCAATTCAATAAAGAGCATTCTACTCTAGAGTTTCCAAGTGCTTCTTATTAATACTCAATCTTGAGCACTAAAAGTGCATTTTTACTTTCAGGAGAAAGATGCCAAGACTGGGGGCCCCACGTGCAGACAGAAGCCATAAACTTATTTTCTATGGGAGCTGAGCAAGAAGGTACCTTCAACATTCTGGACTAAGTGATTAGATCTTGGGAAAGTTTCTAAATTTGGTAACATGCCACCACACAGTATTGCCTGTTCAAATTCAGAAGTCATGACAGAGTAGGAAAAAAAAGTTCCAAATGACAGCTTAAGAGTCTGAATACTTCCTAAACACATCTCACCAGAACTGAGGAACTCACTCTCCAAATGTCTCTAGGGGCCACACAGATGATGTAAAGATGCGCTGGTTTCATCTTGAAAGTGACATGAACCAATCACCAGCACCAGCCATCTTCAGATGGCTCTAAGCACACACACAAGCCTTGCGCAGTGCCCTGTTTATATCCTGAATCCTGCTCCTTCAGTATTTCCTGATTTTCTCTCTCCTTCAGCATCCCCTGCCACAGTGTGGGTTATCCATCACCATCACATTACTCATCCATCAACTCAAGTCACCACCCTCACTCAGTCTATAACATCCAGAACTACAGCACAATCCCACCCCCCACACCTGCCCTGTATATTGAGATCCTTGTACAAAACAAGCCAAAGTCAGAATTAAAATTCCAGTGCCACACATTGGTAAGAAAGGGAAAATAAATAGATCAAGTTTATGACAGAATTGTAAATACACTCATTTATTAATCTGGAAAAAAGAATATATACTTTTGAGCGATTAAGAAGATTAAGACTTCCTCTAGCAGAAACCATCTAACCAGAGTTTGTGATAAATCTGAAGTACATAAGGTTGCCAGATATTGGTAACCAATAGGATATGTATTTGTTTCTAATAACCACAGCCTTTGCTAAGTGGAGACTAATCAGAGCAGTCTAAATTCCAACTAAAGTAAAAGGAAGCTCTTTTTCCCTATGGCTGCTTTTTCCTGCCTTTTTCATGAGCCAGCACACATCTGCACAACCTCAGATTTAATTTTGAAAATAAACACTGATAATAGCTAATCTTCTCGAGAGTAAAATTAATGTGCAGATCACATTTAATAGATACAAGGCTTCCAACATTTTTAACACCTCTTCAAAGGTCATGAATTCAGTTCCAGATCAACACATTGAAAACTCATCCTGAAAAGTCCCTGCTTTTTCACCATCCCCACTACAAACCAAACTGGGAACAGATGCCTCAACTGCTGGCTTCGCTTGGGTCACATCACTGAATGCACCCATAAGCTCCTTACAGCCTCACTACCCCACGCAGCCCTGCGCACAAGTTTGGCTCCTTCCCCCAAAGGCTGGCTTGGGCACTCTGGTGACAAATAATATTTTGTTGTGATCAATAAAATAAGCAGTTCTGTTGGGGTGCACACATAAGGAAAGGGAAATTGGGAACAAAGAAGCACCAGTTCAGCAGAGCAGCTTTGACTATAATCACATCCCCAGAGTGCTCCCAAACCTTAAGTTAGTCATTGCCTGCCATATGCTGTCCTTTGGAAATAGGTGGCAGGGGAAACAGTCAAGCCTTAAATTTAATAAAAATAAACTTTCCCAGACTCAGATCCTCCTGCATCATTATTTCTACCTCTGACTACTACACAGACTGACAAAAGAGAGTTCAAAAGCCATCTGTATAGCTAAGAAGGGCCTAAACCACAAGCCAACCAATAGTCCTGGACATTATTACCGCAATTGTCCTTGATGTTTAATTCCACTACTGGAGAAGGCAGAAAGAAAAGGAAGGGGAGTTGGTCCCACAGCAGAGCCTTCATCTCACTTGGTCCCATTTATATTATTTTTTTGTCTAGTCCCAAAAAGCCTCAGAGGAAGGAAAAGATAAATAATGAAACCCACAAATAAGTCCTTATCTATCTTTTTTTCTTTTAAATCCAAACAACGACCCCTCCCAAAAGATGTACAGAAAAGGACAATTCTCTCACCCATTTTTTATTAAGTGCTACAAAGTGCGCCAGCATCACCACAGCACAGATCCTGACCAAATGGCTTCAGGTGGAGTCTCATTCCAGATAACATTAAAAATGCATTTCACAGCAAGTATTTTTAAAAGACGAATGCAGTTCTCCCTACCTAATTGACTATTCAGAGAAAGAAGAAAATAAGTACAATTTTTAGGCTTTCAAGTTTCTGGGTATTAAACCACCTGGGAAACAGACTTCAGAAGGAAACTACTTTAGACTCAAACAGTTTAGCATATTTTTACATGCTGGTCTGCTTTATAGGCAGAGAAGAAATAAGGGGGTTTTTTCCCCATTGTCTTCAAGATTCAACCCACTGTAAAACAAATAAAGCAAATAGGCAAATACATCTATAAAATATTTCCCACAGATGAGTAACTGTTCTTTCCTTTGGTCGACAAGTTCGGAATCACTGCTGCCCTTGTGAGTATCCAGGGAAATTGTCACAGCAGCAAGTGACCCCCAGAGCCCTCACATACCACCAACGGCACCGTTAGCACTGCCCTTCACCAGAGGGAACTCTTGGGATGAAAATCAGGTTTCAGTCACTCTACCAACAGTAGATGTGGTGCAAAACAGGCTGGGAAACCAAAGACGAAGGTGCTACACCCACCTGCTCTGCTCCTCTGGCCTCACAGGCAGAGTTGTGGGCTGCCCCGGGAAACTGCTCAGCTTGAGCCTCTGGCAGGCAGGAGCCTGACCTGCGGAGTCATCCCACGGGACAGAAACCCCGAAGACTTCCCACGGGATGACACCCACAGCGATGATCCCCCCCGGAGCCAGTGCAGGACGAGTAGCACTGAGCCCTCACAGAGCCCTGGACAATCCGACATGTCACACGCAGGGGCAGGCGCGGCAAAACACCCATCGCACAACCAAATTAACACCTTTACGGTCCCAGGCTCCCTAGAACGGCGCTCAGCGGGGACCTGCGAAGGAGTCTCCACCGAAGCTTATGGTTTTTCAGCTCCGGCTCGACACCGTGCGATCTCCGAATAACCACCGGCACGGCCGGGCACAGCCGCGGCCTGCCTGCTCCCCGCCGCGGCTCCGGCCTCCCCCAGGGATCGCAGGCGCCCAGCGGCCGGCGCGCGGCCGACGCGAACCGAGACGGGGCGGGGAGGCCCTCGCAGCTCTCCCGCCGCTCCCCCGGCGCCAGACCAGGCCGGGGGCTCACAAGGCCGCCCCTCGCACCAAGGCCGCGGCGGCCGCCCCGAGCCTGCGGAACTCGCTGGTCCCGGCCGAGCCCGGCGCGGTGCGGCGGGGGCGGCGCTGCCGCGCACG
>WEKY01011580.1:99078-118814 GCA_013390045.1 Picathartes gymnocephalus | reverse complement strand
GGGGCTGCAGAGGCGGGGGCTGTGAGGGCGAGGCCAGCAGTGGGGACGGGGCGCGGAGGGTGGAGAGGGTTCTCAGGGGGATGGGGAGACCTCCGGGGTTCAGCGGGATCGCTGGGAGAGGGGTTTTGTCCCGTTTGAGAATGACCCCCCCCATCGCTGGGGGAGAACCAGCCCGGCCCGGAGGTCAGCGCAGCACCGGAGCCGGGGAGCAAGGCGGGGGGGACCCTCAGCAGCGCCCCAGGACAGCCGGCTGCCGCCCAGAGGCCCCGTCCCAGCCTCCTTGGTTCCCCCTCGGACTGCTCCCTGCCCCGCTCAGCGCTCCCGGCACCACCTTCCTGCTAAACACCAGCTGAAAAGGCTGTTCTGGCAAAAACATGGCCTCACGGTGACACAATTGTTCAAGGAAAACGTTTCCCCCTTTTTTTTTCCTGGCACGGCTCTAGGCAATTTCCTGAGCGGAGTAGCGACCACAGCCAGAGACCGCGTGGCCACTCGGGCAGTGACGGCGGGACACCCTTCGCCTCAGCTTTGTGGGCTCCAGGTGGGACACCCTTCACCTTCCCGACAGCAGAGTTGCAGCAACTCATCCTGGGAGCGCTGTCCAGTCTGCAGGACCAGCCTCACGAAGCCACTCGGGAGCCCAAGGGTGTCCCTGCTGCCCTGGTGGCTGCCTCCTCGTGACCCCACACAACCTGTGCACACTTGTATCCCATCAGTGGCCTGACACCTTTGCTTGTGGTTGGACAAACCCTGGCAAGGAAACTGCCGACTCCTTCCTTCCCTTTGTGATGTGCAGGGAAGTGGCTCTGCTCATCACACATTTCTCTTTTTCTGGGCTGTGCTCATCAAGACAGGTCTGCCCTACTTCTTCCCTGGAGGAGTATTTATCCGGCTAAAGGATTAGTGTGTCTGCAGTATCACAGAGGGAGCAGCAACAAGACTGAGACAATGGTGAGGAAAAAGCTGGCTTTGGACTTCTTTTTGCTGGCCTTGGTAGATGCTCAGAGTGGGAGCAATGTTGGGGTGGGGACAGATTCAGACTCTCCAGGCTCTGTGGCACTGAGATGCTCTCAGCTTCCCTCAGACATGTGAACACCTTCGACAGGCAGGACTATGGTGTCCAAAGGGTCTCATTTCCAAAAATAAGTGCTAATAAATGAGTGGGGGCAGATGAAGAGGCAGCAGCCAGTCTGCCAGCTTGGCAGGGTGTCCAGCTCAGTGACAGCCAGGCTGTGAGTGACCCAGGCTCTGAGAATGGGTGAGAACCAACATGCTGCAAGCACACTGCAATCCCACTGCCAAGGTATCTAGGTATCCCTGTTGCATATAAGGCAGTAGAAGCAGCAGGGAAGGAAAACCAAAAATTCATAGAACCTGCAGTCCCGGAAAAATGCAGCTCCAGTGTAGCAATAGGTTGGGCCAGTTGTTCCTCTGTGCCAGGCAGTGATTGCTGAATGAGTGGAGAGGGAATCTTTTTTTAGGTGTTTTGGTGCTCACATGCAGCATGGAGCATTGAACTTTTAATCCTTCCCATGCCAAAGGGAGTTCTAACATCAGGATCTACAGGAAGGTGTTACCACTTTCTCCTGTTCCTGCAGGACCTCAGTGAAATGCCTTGGTGGGTCATGACTAGAGCACACCCAAGGGTGTTGAGCATCCAATGATGAACACTTAAATAGCATCAGAAGGAACAAAGCTGGAATGGAACAATGTTGGATGCAGAATCTCCTAGGAAGGGCTATTATCCCATGCTGAGTTTACCACAGCTGATAATGCTGCAACCAGTGAGTGGCTGTGTGACAGAAGGGAGAGGAGGGTGGCTCCTTGCTGATCTGCTGTCCTGGTTTGAAGGACAGGTGTGTGCTAAGGAAGGCAGAAGCCTCCCTTGGAATGGAGCATGTGAACCCCTTCCCTGAATTACTGTAATTTTGAAATTAAGGGGCTCTCAGGTGAGGATATAGGAATAGGAATAACAGGTCTTTACTAGTATTTATAATGAAGCGAACAAACAACAACTCTTACGGCATTAACAACAAAACAGAACCAGGAACCCGGTCCCAGCCCTCTGGGCCTGCAGGCACTGTCCCCGTGGGTGCAGTGATGGTCACAGCCGGCAGGGGGCGCTGTGGCGCGAGCTTCAGCCGACACGGGGCACGGCCGGGAGGGGAAGGGGTGCAGGACAGACAGGCTTTGCTTCAGGAACGCTGTCGATCCCGGCGCCCCAGCAGGACTCAGAAACAGCCAGCTGGGACAGTAGGATGTCTCGGTAGGCAGGGGGAGCGGGGGCTGCAGCGCGGTGAAACCCAGAGCAGTGCCGAGGGAGCCGCGGGGGGCAGGGCAGGGCCAGCAGCCTGGCTCCTAGCCCGGCAAGGAGAGGTCAGCTCAGGATCCTGGGCCCCCCGAGCAGATGGTAAAATAGGTCTCAGTTCAGAACAGGGGTTCACTCACGGCAGAAGAAACAGCTCCACGTGAAAATGGTCCAGCAGCAGCAGCAGCAGAGACTCCTCCCTCCCCAAAAAAAGGCAGAGCACCTCTGTGTTCCCTTCCGAAGCGCAGCTTCAGCTCTCCCGGTGCTGCCCCCACCCCTGCCTTTTATCCGCCCCTCTCCTCCGGGGCTTGGCCACAATCCTTTGTTTTTCTTAAGTACCCAGTACTTAAGAGTTCGTTAGCAACTTAATCGGAAAAAATTCTATACATTAAAGGGAACAAAAGGAAAGAAAAAAAACCTAACCCCCAATATCTGCAAAGGAGGCCTTTGTTTCCCTTGATTTGCTCTGCACAGTAGAAGTAAAACACTTATTTTCATTATTACAGGTAACTTTATTAGTTCTGAACTGAACACTAATGGACAAAGGCCTAAAAAACCACCAAAGCTATTTTTTATCACTTTGGATGGAAATCACTTTCTTCTTTTCTTTTTCTAATGCCTGGGAGTTCTTGTATAAGTTTTGAAGAGCAATACATGATGGTAGTACCATTGTGAGTGCCGTCCAGCTCCAAAATCCCCTGGGACAGGGTTTTAACATGGGCTGCACGGAGTGGAGGTGATGACTTGGTGTTAGAAGAGGGATGCTGTCCTGGGGCAATGTGGGGTGAAGCGTGAGCCCATAGTCCCCATGTTCTTCACATCCAGGAGTTCTCCCGGCTCGTGGTATGTTTTGCATTGAAGAATCAGTGTCATGTCACCAAAACCAGATGTGTGTCACTGATGGGGGAGTGCATTTGCAGAACCTTTCTGTAAATTCCCCATGTCCTCAAATTGGCCACAGGCCATCAGTTCCAGGGCAGTGGCCTGAGGTCCCACCTGGGTCAGCAAACTAGTAAGGAAACTCCCCTGTCAGACTGTTCATATCCTGCTCTGGGTGTCCCACTGGCACCACCCCAGACTGGCACCACTGGGATCGAAGGCCCTTCACAGCGGTGGCTCCAGTGACCCCACAGGCCCCGTGCGACTCCCCGAACACCCCACACTCCCCCAGTCAGACCAGCTCCTCTCACCAGCTCAGCCCCAGGTTTCCTATAGCACAGTCCCAGACTCCGGTTCCTTTGTGGTGCAGTGACACAGAACAGCTCAAGCTGAGGCCCCTAGGGAGAGACCCTGGACAAAGCTCCCCTGGGCTGTGCCCCCTCCCTGTCTGTGCCTATCCTGATGCTGATGTTTAGCCATCTCCTGTTCCTGGCTCCTGCAGAGTCCCAGGGTGACTGGCCACCTCTCATCTGACTCCCTAGGGCCCCGAACCCTTGGTCAGGCACAGGGTCAGTGCCAGGTCCCAACTCCTTGCTGGGGGCCCTGGCCGTTCCCCCCACTCCGAACACAACCTGCAGCTTGTGCTGCAGCTCCCTGAGCTGGGCACTGGAGCATTCCACAGCAGCCCTCACTTTGTTTTAGTGGAGCACACCTGCTAATATATTGAAAGGAAAAAGAAAAAACTTTTCAGGCATTTGAGTACTGCCCTCATATTCAACATTATCACAAGTAAAGAACATAACAGAATTAAGACCAACAGACTGAAGTACAACATAGACTCCTGTGCACAAATACTTAAAAGATTACCAACACAAAATCACAAAGGATTCTCAGAAGTCAGTTATCTATCAATCAGTTGATCACAGAATCACAGAGTCATTAAGGTTGAAAAAGACCTCTGAGACCATCAAGTCCACCCTGTGATTGAGCACCACCTTGTCCACTAGACCAGAGCACTGAGCACCACAGCCAGTCTTTTCTTAAATGCCTTCAGGAACTGTGACTCCAACACCTCCCTGGACAGCCCATTCCAGTGTCTAACCACCTTTTCTGTGAAGAAATTCTTCCTAATGTCCAGTGTAAACCTCTCCTAGTGCAGCTTGTGACTCTGTCCTCTTGTCCTGTTGCTGGCTGCCAGGGAGAAAAGCCCGAAACTCCACCCTCTTGTCAGGGAGTTGTGGAGAGTGAGAAGGTCCCCTCTGAACCTCCTTGTCTCCAGGCTGAGTCCCCTCAGCGCCCTCAGCTGCGCCTCATCAGACACCTGCTCCAGATCCTCCACCAGCTTTGTTGCTCTTCTCTGGACTCACTCAGCACCAAAATGTCGTTCCTGAATTGGGTGGCCCAGAATTGCACACATGACTCAAAGTGTTGCCTCACCAGTGCTAAGTTCAGGAAAAGAATCACCTCCCTGGTCCTGCTGGCCACACTATGGCTGGTAGAGGCCAGGTGCTGTTGGTCTTCTTGGCCTGAACATTCTTGGGCTGATGTTCAGCCGCTGTTGACCAGCACCCCCCCGGCCCTTCACTGCTGGGAGCTTTCCAGCCACTCTGCCCCCATCCTGCATCACTGCAGGGGATTATTGTGGCCAAAGTGTAGGACCTGGGAATTGGTCTTTTTGAGCCTCATGCTGTTAGTCTTGGCCCTTCTATCCAGCCTGTGCAGATCCCTCTGCAAGGCCTTTCTACCCTCCAGGAGATCAACACTCCCACCCATCTTGGTGTCATCCGTGAACTTATTCAAGGTGGACTCAGTCCCCTTATCCACACCATCAATAAAGATAATGAACAGGACTGGGCCCAACACTGATCCCTTTTCACCACTAGCAAAAATAATTGAACAGATCATCCACTGTTTGTTTGGTGTGAGAACAATGTATCCAATATTTCTTACCTAAAACAGCAAAATAAGAACACAGTAAAACAGCACGTGATCCCTCCTATCTAGGTCCTAATTTGGATTTTCTAAAGAATACCTTATTTAAAATTCCATCTCCAGGCTGTATATCATGTACCTGTATTTCAGGGGTTTGAGTTGATAACACTGAGCATACTTTTCTTTGAACCCTTTCTGCATATATATGACATACTGGATCAATCTCCATCCAATATATAGCTGGGATATAAGATCTTGGCATAGCTAAGTGCCTTCCAAAGAGAATTTCTGCTTGTGTCAGCCCTAAGACTTATCACGGAGCATTCTTGACATCCCACAGAGCCAAATTTAAGGCTTCTGGCCGTTTCAGATTAGTGTACATGCATATTTTCACTATCTTTTCTTTTAATGTTCTATTAATTTTCTCTACTTCTCCTGAAGAGCGTGAGTGATGTGGTATATGTAATTTCTTCTTTCTCCCTAAAGACTTGTACAGCTGATAGACTATACTTGCTGTAAAATGAGCACCTCTGTTGGTTTCAATAAGCTCTGGAACCCTGAGTATCAGGTATAACTTCCTTTAGCCAGGTATTTACTACTCCTCCTGTGTCAGTCCTTCACGTTGGAAAGGCTCCTGCCCAGCCTGGCAGCTGATCTACCATCACCAGCAAACACTTGTCCCCAGCTGGAGCTGAAGTGTCTGTAGTCTCTGTGCAGTCACTAGAAAGGGAAGGAGGCCCATGGTAACCCTCCTACCTCTGAGCTTGCTCTGTTACATGAGAACTTTGGGCAAGCTGGGCAGCTATTAGTAGTAATTCATTTTGCAGCAGCCTAATTTCCTGGAGCTGCCCACACTTTTTGTCCCTCCATGGGCTTTACCCTGAAACTATCTCACCATAGTTACTAAAGCTTTCTTTGGCAGACCAGTTTTTCTCCAGCTGACTATATTCCATCATAATTTTGAGTTGCCTCCCACTTTTCCCATCATCTCTTCCCTTCTGTTGAGCCATCCTTCTCAAACATAGTTTGAAATTCTGTCAAATTTGGCCTTTCACTCTGGACAACCATTAGATAGAGTTGCAGTGGCACATCATCCCAGGGGCTGCCTGGCTGTGCCTTCGCAGCTGGGTTATGTGAGGGAACATCAGTTAATGGAAATCTGCATCCCTTGCTCAGACTGGACATGTGCTTTTCCATCATCAGGTAGAGGCATTCGGCTCACTGGGTTCAAGGTGTTGCATCTTTTTAGGAGTATCTGCTGTTAGGAGGATTTGTTGTTGTGATAGAGCTGGGGTTGGACACTCTTCCAACAGTATGTCCACCTCATGTGGGACATGGACTGTTGCAGGATGTCCCAGGGTAAAGGAGTGGCTTTTCTGTAATGTTGTTGCTGCTGCCGCCACCGATTTATGACAGGCTGGTGCTCCTGCTGCAACTGGATCCAGATGAACTGAGTAATGTGTCTGGTGGGGTCCCATTTTCTGTGTTACCACTCCAGTGGCCATTTCTTTATGCCCATATGTACACACACACACAGAGACACACACACAGACATACACACACATGTATATATAACTTTTTTTTCAGTAGCAAAACCCTCCTTATTCTGGGGGAAGTCTTCAAATATTATTTGTATGTTTACCATCCCTTCACCTAATATAAATGTGCATGAAGAAAAATGTGCTTTTATAAATACCCTTTTAGAATAGCAACATTATAAGCAAGTGCATGTCCACAGGGAATCTCATACACATACAAAAATAAAGTGGTGTCTGAGCTGACACACACCCGGGGAACATGCTCCAGTGTATTTCTAGTTTACACCCCAACAATCCTTTCAAATAGTTACAACTAAATCTGAATTCACAAAAAATATGAATTTTCCAGGAAAACGGACACAAGCAGCACACATTTGGAAGCTGAGGTGCCTCTGGATGCAGATCTCCCCGAATCCCCCTTTTTGAGGAGGCTCCGTGTGCACAGCGACCCCGAGGGAGCAGCTCCCTCCGCGGATGTTTGTGTACCAGAGACGAGTCCCTCCTGGGAGCTGGAACGGAAGCTTTCCAGAAGCCCACAAAAAAGTTTTAAATCAACTCTTTGATTAAAATTTCTTGAAGGAATCACCAGATGTTAAAGACTAGCACACGATTTTTAATAGGTTCCCACTGTATCTTTTAAAATGCTTCAACCACTCTCCCTCAGCCTTTTTCCTCAGCTCAGCCCAGCCCTCCCGAGCACCCGCAGTCCCCGCAGGGCCATGGCCGGGCAGAGCTGTCCCTTCGGAGCCCGCTGCAGACACGGCGCCGGCCTCACTCACCCGCGCTGCTCCCGCTGTCCGGCGCTCCCCGGGCCCGCGGCTGCGCCCGCCGGGGAACGGGAATCGCTGCGCTCGGCAGCTCCCGCGGGCACCGCTCCAGACACAGCGGAGCATTGTTCTGCACAGCCTCGGCCAAGGGCGGCTTCTTTTCCATGCCGGGGCTTATTCCCGCCTTTTCAAGCACTAAGAGAGACTTGAACCACCTTCTTACATGCTAAAAAAAATATACTTTACCTCTTCTGCCTGTGCATCCCGAGGGGCTCCAGCCTCTGCAGGAGTGTCACCAAATCTGAACAAAATGATGCCCCAAAGAGGGGCCCAGGTCCACCCTAAGTATTTATATTGAATGTGCTTAGGGAATTTGAACAGCCACTCTCAGGCTCCTCCCTGCTCCATAGATGCAGGTGAACTCACCTTGTAGCAGCATTTGGGTGCTTGGAGGACTCCAAAGGTGATGGCCTGTGGGTCCCACCTGGATCGACAAGCTATTAAGGAAACTTTCCTGTCCGACCAGTCTGATGCCACTCTGGGAGTGCCACTGTCACTGCCCCAGACTGTCACTGTTGGGACCAAAACCCCTTCACAGCAGCAGCTCCAGTGACTCCAGAGAAGCCCCCCGTGACTCTCCACACACCCCGGGCACACCCTGCAGCTCTCACTGCAGCTGCACATTAAGCCACCTGCAGTGCCTGTGCTCCTCAACAGCCAGTGGGGGGTCCTGCTAGCCCCAAGTATTTTGTTGAGGTCTGCTGGAGCCCACACCCTGAAGAGCTGTCAGGTCTATGCGATCTGCTTCTTTTTCTAATATGATAAACACTTGGTCAAAATGGTCACCTAAGATGATGAAGCTTGTCCTGAGAGCCTCAACCCCTGCAGTGTCCCAGACACACAGCCACCTGCCTGGAATGCTTGAGCCAGGATTTCCCCTTCCCACCTTCTTAGTGGGATTTGAACCCCTGGAAGTCCGTGAGCACCCACAAGGAGCCACCCCAGAACACTCTTCTTGGGACGTGTCCCTGGTAAAGGTGCAGGTGCAAAGCTGTGCCAGGCACGTCCACAAGACACTCAATTTGTGCTCGGTGCTGCTGAGCTCCAGCAGAAGAGCAGAAGCTACTGGGAGGACTGGGACAGTCCTGGCTCCCCTGTGTCTGCCAGGCACCCTGAGGCATTGGGAGTCAGGGGATGACTTAGAAAGTGTGACCCTTGCTAGTGCTGGTGAGGCCGAGTGCTGGGCTGGGAGTGCCGGGGAGAGTGTTGGTGGGTGGGGAACTTTTCTCTTGCTTTCTCTTTGCTGTTCCTTGGCTATGTGGCAGGTTTCTGTTCTCAATGGAGTTTTGCCAATTTGCATTTTTTGGTTTTGTACTGCTCCTGTGGTGCTGCAATGGTGAGGGGTGCTCAGGTGATGTCTCTGGCTTACTCACTCCAGTACCTTGGTGCCACGGATGCGGGGGTTCATCCTGCCCATCCAGCTGGTGCAGCTCTGTGTACATACAAACACCTTCCTTTTTGCTGCAGAACGATTTGGATTCCACTGATGAATAAAAAAGAGGGCCTGCTGTCTTGTCTTCCGATGGCTGTTGTTACTGTTCAGAGGGAGCTCTCTCACTTTTTGAGGCCACAAACACAGCTGGATCGAGATGTTGGTGCCTGATGCACAATTTCATCTTGATCTAACGATGCTCTGTGAGAATCCCTGGTCGATCTGCTTCTACTGACAGCTCCAAGCTCGGCACTGAGGGGCGCGCCAGCTCCACCCGTTGGAGCACAGCCCCAGCCTATCCCACAGTGCTGCTGGCGCCCAAAACCCCATCCCACCATGTCCAGACCCTGCAGCCTTTGGTCTTGCCCCATTCCCACCTTCAGAAGCAGCCCTTACACCAGTCCTCGCTGGGGTTTTGCTGGGCGGTCTTGAAGTCCCGGGTGGCTCATCCCACCAGGAGCTGCTGTGCCAGCAGGTCCCGTCCCCTGCAGGAAAAACGGCTGGTTTTGGGAGCAGCAGCATTCGGGACGCAGGGGACATCTGTGCTCCGGCAGCGCCGCGCTGGGTCTGCCGCTGCCGCTGGAGGGAGCCCCGTGGCAGCTCCCAGATGCTGCCACCAACTGCGGTTGAAGTGGTTGCTAAAAATGAAAGAGGTGGAGGATTTCAAATGAAAACAGACTCATAACAAGCTTCTGCAGAGGGAACTTGAAAGGGCCCGAGGATGCCACATGCTCCAGTGCGGCACCGATGGCCCTGGGGCATGGGTGGCACTGACACTGATAGAATGTGGAGACTTGTGCAGCAGAACAGGCAAGACTGAGACACACAAGAAAGCAGAAGCTGTGATCCCTAGGATAGACAAGATTTAATTTAGCATTTGCCCATTTGGCATTTACCAAACCCCTGGATGATGTCTGGCACCATCCACCAGGCACCTCCTGTAGATCAAATGCACCACAGGGGAACAAACCCCAAGTCTGCAAAAAAAAAAAAAACCAACCTGGCAATGCAGAAGAGCTCCTTTACCAGGTTCTATTTGATGCATAAATCCCACCTCAGTCTCATCACTTTAGTATCCAATATCTGCTGCTGCACTCAAGGACTAAGCAAGTTTTGAATTAAGCAAAGAGAATATTAAAAATGCATTTCTGAATGCAGGAGTGAGCACAGAGCTGGGTATAATGGGCTGTTTGCACAGTTGTGCTTGGGGCTGTCATTAACCCTGGGATTTCCCCCAGGGAGGCAGGACAGATGCAGGAGCTGGGGCCACATTTTGGTACATCAGGTATTTATAGAGCTGGTCAGGGGATTAGACCAGTCTCATCTCTTCTTCCTGCAATGAGCAGTTTTTCCTCTTTCTTCCTTGACCAGCCAGAGAAGTACCTATGATTTGTTCCAGCTCTAGTATATTGGAGCTGGAGGAAAAAAATATATATGGGATTGGGAGCACTGCTGGAATTTGCCCCCATCACCCTAAAGACCCCTGCTCCATCCCCAGCTCACTTCATTCCTACATCTATAATCTACTCCACAGAAGTTACAATAAATGCTTTTAGAGATGACTACACACATGGTATGAGCAACTAAAAGGCTGCTAGTTAGTGGGGCTTGTCCTGATCAGCTGACTTTGTTGGGCCTGGATCATCCAGACGTCACTCTCTGCTCATTTTCAAAGAGTTGACACAGGCTTTTCCAGCTACCTCCAAGGAATATCCCCTTCATGAAAAGATCTTCCATCAGGGAATAAGAAAACCCAACACATCAGCACTTATAAACTTGCTGCCCCACAGCCTAATTTCCAGGAAGAAATTTAGGAACCCATAAACTTCAAGTAGACTAAAACCTGCTGTTGGGCCCTATAGTAGCAATTTAAGCAATTTATCTCAGAGCTCCATAAGGCTACAGCTGAAAATGGAGGCCAGAAGGGAGCAGAGTGCTCAAGTCACACTTCCAACAAAGGAAGTTTTCAAATGCAGAGTCCTCACACTGCTCCCACCACACCTACCACAGGTAAACCATCAGGAAAATAATCCAGGCAGGACACTTAAAAACAAGCCTTTATTAAAAGACATCTTCAGAAAAGATATTTTAGTACAAAAAAGTTTAAAATACACAAACTACGCTTGCTTTGCTTTCCAGCATCAACATTTATAAATTACACCACATTGTTATTAACACTGCATTTAAATATGAAAACAAATTGAAACAGGGAATTCATCAACAAGGTCCAACATCCTACAAACAACTATGTACAGTATTTAGCAGCTAGGAGCTCTAGCACAGTAGTCAATATGACTTCAATAGGGCAGGATGCTTGGGAAGCCCCAAAATTGCAGCTTGGCCTGTAAGTTTTCAGGGAGCTGTTTTGGCTACCTCTCCCCAGACACCCGCCCCAAGGACAGAGGTGATGCCATACATCATGGTACACACCTGATGAGATGTGGCTCTCGCAGAGAAACCCTGCTGTCCCCTGGCCTTGTAGTACTGGGGACAGTACATGCAGGACAGGTCCAGTCACTCTGCAAAGCATGAGGTGTTTGGTGGAAAAAGGCAGCCCTCTAATTCTGGGGGGCTGACAGTGACTGCAGGGCTGGTCCCACCCAGGGACAGTCACTGCTCTATATCTGTGCTGTCCCACTACTCATCCTACCCACCTCCAGCAGCACTGGCAGGCTCCAGGCAGAGCTTCAGACTCAGCTCCCCAGGACCTGGCCCCTCAGGCAACCTGCTGCAGGATCTCACCCATAACCTTAGAGCTGGGAGCAGTTTTCCCAGCTCCCAGCAAGTTCCAGCACAGTCAGAAATACAGGTCTTCAAAGGGAATGCAAGTGAGCCTGAGGTCCTCTTCTGCACAGGTCACCCTCAGCCCTCCCACCAAGCCCTGCACCTCAGGGGGACAGGGGCTGCACAGACAGAGCTGCCTGAGGCTCACTGCCCTCAGCCCCAGCACAGGAAGGAGGCTCCAGGGGCTCTCACAGGAGGGCACGTGGGACATCATTTGGGAACAACAGTGAAAGACAGGACACAGCAAGGCTCCATACCCAGTGCTGTGACCCAGAGAAGTGAGACACTTCACACACCCCACCTGCCCCAGGCCCAGCTCATCAACACAGTACAGAAATGTTAAGACAGGATAGAAAGCACCAGACAATCTGAACTTCCTGCAGCAGCACACGGCAGGTCAGAAGACCCTTATGCATGCTCTGGAGGTGGATCCCCCTTCTGGGGATCCTCTTCAGGTTTGGGAGCTCCCATCCAGGGGTTTTGGCAACACGGAACTGTTTTACTTTTAGCGAGGAGCAGTGTCATGCCTCTAAAGGACTTCTAACCAAGGAAGGGGAAGTTGTTTTCTGTAAACACAGACTGACAGAGCTCAGGTCCATGCTCCACAGAGAAGAGTCTCAAGCAGCAGCTTTAGGGTTCTGCTTCCAGTGCTGCAGGTTGGATTTTCATGACGGTTGACTTCAGGGGGTAGTACCTGCCCTTCCATGTCTTCCAGAAGATGCCCTGCTTGCGCTCATGCCTCTGCCGGGGGATGGAGCGGAAGTACTTCCCGTTGAGGTTGGCATGGCCACAGGTGCTGAACCACCAGCCACCTACAAGGGCAATGAAGAGGCAATTTTAACTCATAGAAATTCCAGACAGAAAAACCCAGGTTCAAGGCAGCTGATGCCCCTATTTCCCCCACTTTTCCAGAGCTTCAGGATCTTACAAGTGCACCTCATGCACAGACAAGGAGTCCTGTGCACTGGGGAACTTTTCACAGATCCTACATGACTTCAGGCTGCATCTGCAAATCCAGGCTGCTCCTCCTTGTGTGAAAAACCCCCTCCAACCCTTCTGCAGCCAGGGCGAGGGAGGCCTCTGCTCTACTTGAAAAGGTTCCAAGCAAAGTGGCAGACAGCAAAGCTGTTATGAGGACAGACACTTGGGCCAAGACCTGAATCATGAATCTTCCCCCAGCTTCAGATTCCCTCCTGGTTCCCTGCACAGTTCCTCCCAAAGAGGCAGCTGTCCCAGGAAAGCAGGCTCAACAGGTCTGTGTCCCACTGGACCACCACCAGACAGCAGAAGGTTGAAAGGGAAGTGCACATACTGGGACAGAAGACCTTAGACTGACCTGAGAGGTGTTTGGCACAGTTTGTGTCAGCTTTAAGGTCATGGTCACGATCCCGAGTGGAGAAGGGCAGCTGCTTGAATTCCCCAATGGCATTTTCCAGCTCTCCAGACAAAGGCCCCAGCAGGTTGAGTGTGTAGGCTGTGCTCTCACCACCAAGACTGAAGACTAACTGAACCACGTGGGAATTCCCCTCCCAGTCTTCCAGCTCAATCAGGAGATTGTATTTTCCCTCTTGGACAAGGTGATGTATCTTCTCCAGGCCCAGCCAGAATTCACCTGAAATAAGAATCAGGACATTGGCCGCAGGGACACAAACATGCCACAAAAAGCAGAGATGTGAGAAAGCTCCAAAGACAAACAGGGACAACCTAGGACACTGCAGCATTTGAATCACTGTCTGGCACCTGCAGGACACATCAGGAAGATCAAGGACCCCTGCTCTGCAAGCAGTGTCCCCCCATCTTCAGCCCACATCCGTGCTCCAGCACAGAGAGCCCCAGAGGCCAACAAGGGGAATAACTTTTGCTAAGCTTCCCTTATCCCGCAGTGAGAACATAGACACTATCCACCTACCATGAAGCTCTCCAAAGCCATTCTTGTAGGCTTCCCACAGCTGGTCAAAGTCCACAGAGCCATCCATGCGCCTCTGGATTACTGTCCAGCCACCCTCTGTGGGAAGGGAAAACACAGTCACTTTGGGGTTACCATTTACAAGAGCACCCTGCCAAGTGCTGCAGGACACTGCATGGCTTTACCTGCGGTCATGTCGCAGTAGACTTTGAAGGGCTGAGATCCTGTGGGCTGTACCTGGAACACACCACTGCTTTGCTGCCCAGCCAGGAAGAGCTGGTGACAACCCTCTGGGAGTTCTGCAGGGAAAGGAAACAGCAGCTGAGTAGACGACCACAAACCTTACTTCCTCAGCAGCTTGCTTCTACCATGGCCCTGGCACTTGCAGCCCTGGCCACAAGCCCAGCCAGCTGTGCACAGCAGCAGCTGCAGCTCTGGACACGTGCTGGGGACAATGGCCCCTGACTTCAGAATCTTTAAACACTGTGACCCCACATCTTCCATTTGACTCAAAGAAAGCTCCTTGGGCTTTCATCTAAGGCAGAAGTCAGGCTTTGGGCCAGGCTGGAATGACCTCAGCTGGAGAGCAGGGCTCCCCATCAAGGAGGGATGGAAGAGCTTCCCAGGTCCCTCTACACCCACAGGCAGGAGCAGCCCATTTGGGGTGGGGCAATGTCAGGGCCAAGCATCCCCATCCCACACAAGGCTGAAGCAGAGTGAAGGGGCCTCAGGGGCAGAAAGACAAAGTCTTGACATCAGGAAGGTGCCTGAGCATCCAGCACATGACCTTTTTCTCCCAGCAACTGTGGTGGTCCCAGCCAGACATCCTGCTGGGCAACTTGCTACCAGCAGGCACAGCGCTAGGCTGGGGTGACCCTTTCTCCAAGATACAGTCACTGAGGCAAGGAAGAGGGGGGGTAGACTCTAGGAGCCCCAGCTCATTGCAGGAGTGGACTGCGCAGGGTGAAGCCACACCCAGCTTGTCCCCCTCCATCCCTAGGGGCTCCCACTGCTCCTTCTGCCTCACAGGGACTTTGCTCAGAGCTGCCAGCGAAGCACCGTTTTAACAGCTTGGATAAAAGTCCATCCAGGAACCACCACCCACAACACTTGGAAGAGATGAGGTGCGGGGAACCTGTTACAACACCCGAGTCAAAAGGCCACAGGAGGACGTGCAGGGACTTCAGCCCCGGGCTGCTGCGCAGTCAAGGGGCTCTTTGTCAGCAAGGACAGGTGCCCCAGTCACCCCCACACAAAGGGGGCCTGTTCTCCCCAGGCCAGGGTGGATGGGGAGGCTCTGGCTACCCTGGCTCACAGCTGCTGCCAGCATGACCCTGGGACAGACAAGTAAAGAAACCTCAAGACAAGCCCTGGGCTGTGCTGGGGTGCTGGCCGTGGGGGTCACCTTGCAGTAGCTGACCCAGGGTCAGAACTGACACCATGATCCAGAGCAGCAGCAGGGAGAAGGGCTTCCTCCAACAGCCAGGGGCTTCCTGGGGGCAGATGGAGGGGGGAAAAAAGGGCCTTTTGAGCTGCCAAGAGCAAAAGCAGCCCCTGCATAGCATCACCCCACCCCATCCTCACTGGGCACTGGGGAGCCCTGACACTGCACTGGGGTGAAGAGCAGAGCCCCAGCTGGAGGAAAGGTCAGGGGGGACCCAGGGGACAGCAACGTGACACCTGCCATCACCTTTCACCCATTTCCAACATATCCCTCCCTTTGCTTCCCCCTCCCCCCACAAAACTTCCCTTCCTCGGCAGCAGCAGCCCCTCTCCCACAGCCAGCACAGCTGGTGGTTGCACCTCTCACAGCCCGAGGGCAATGCCAGTGGAGGACTGGTGCCACCATCAGTGCACCACAGGACAAGCTGTGCCCCAGCCCTACCCTAAACCCATGACACAGGGACTGAGGGCATTGTGCATCAGCAATCAAAACCACACAGGGCCCCCACAGCAATACAAGGCTGAGTGTATCCCAAATATCCCCACTTTCTGGGTAAATGCAGGCACAGAAATAAACCAGGCTCAGAGGGAGGAAGCCCCTAGCCAGAGGACCCTGTTCACACTGCCATGGCAGGAAGGTGCTGGGCTTGCCCAACTCCTTACCTCCTCTCCCACTGCATCTCTCAGCATCGGTAGGATGATGCCAGGCAGATGTTCAGTGGTCTCAGCGTGCACGAGTCAATGCCATCCCCGTCTGTTTCTCATTTCTGGGCTCTGGCTGCACTCCCTGCACTCAATTCCCTGTTCCCCTGGTGCCACAGGGACTCTCCAGAAGCTGAACGAGATGCAGCTGCTTGAACAGCCTCTGCTCAATCTTTTTGTTTGAGGAACATGCCTGTTAGTTCCAGTTCATGTTGCACATCTGAACGGCACCAGCAGAACAAGCCCTCCTGACTGCTCCTGCGTTTTCTTTTCCCACCCCTTTTATTTAGCCAAGCAAGACAACAAGGCTGGATGTGCCTTAGGCTCTGTGTTCACCCAACAGGATTTCCAGCCATGACACAGGGGAGGTCACTAACCCGATATAAACACCCATCCTTAGGGATGGCAGGGCATGCCTAGAGCTGCCTGCATTGCCTCCCCCTCTCACGCCCCAGTCCAACCCCATTATTTTGGAGTCTCAGTGCCACAGGGAGAGCGTGAGCAGGGCTCTACCTTTCCCCTACTCGGCTGGCTGCCAGCAAGCACAGGCTCTGCCCAAAGACGTGATCCTCTTTCTGCAAGCTATTAAACCTCTCACTCTCTAGGCAGCTTTGAGCCTTCAACTTTCACATGCTTGGCCCCACGCCAGCCCTGTCCTGAAAAAACTTGTGTTCAGTGGATGCAAATAAAAGGGTCTTTCTGCAAGGGCTGCTGGTGGAGTTCATCGCTGCTCCCCAGGGCCACGCCGGCACCAGACTCTGCCTGACAATAGCCTGGGAGCCGCTGGCACAAGCCTTCCAAGCACTCCCCTGCTCTGGAAGTGGCCACAAGCCTCCCCAGGCACAGGGCCAGCCTGCTTTAAGATTTGCCAGAAAACTCACTCTACTTGCTAAAGAAAGGAAGCCAATTTGTTTTCTGTCAGTGATACCAACATCAGGGATTAGGCAAGGGAAGGGGAAGCTCACAGCTGGATGGGACAGAATTGGCATGTCCAGGGTCTCTCCATCAGGGACAGTGCAGCAGTGCAAGGTGCTAAGCTCACACAGCATCCATGGGGGCTGTAGGTCTTGCTACCTTCCACTATGCATCACAAACATTTCTGTTGCCAGCATCAGCCAGAATAGCCTGTATCTGCACCAGCAAGTAGGAAGGGTCTCACCTCACCTCCCTGTGCCCCACTTTCAGCATAACCCAAGAGTGAAATCAGGGATCTGACTAGATAACCTCTAGAGGTCCCTTCCTACCCAATTCTACGACACACGCTACTGCAGGCAAGTCACAAAGTAGAGCTTAGAAAAAAAACAGGAGAGAGGAGTTCTGAGAGCATTTTCTGGCTCAGAAGTGTTGCTCTGAGAAAGGTTGACCCTGCACAGACCCACTGAGCTGAGCACCAGGAGGAGTTTGAAGCCCCCCATCCCACCTCTCTTCTTCTTGTCCATGTGGACAAGCCCTTTGTTCTTCCCACCCAGCTTTCAGACACACCAGTGACAGCTCCAAGCTCCACAGATAAATTACCATGTGTTTTCTCATAACCATCCCCGCATCAGGCCCTGAGCAGGAATTCCTCATGCCTCCTCATCCTGCCTGGTTTCTGTTTTGCCCCTGCTGAAGATCCCCAGACAGCGGCACAGGCAGAGCCAGCGCTGTGATCTAGCTGACACAGCATGACAGCAACTCCTCCTGGCCAGCAAACCCTGCAGGGACATTAGTTCCTGTCTGGAGGGAGGCTGCAGGACATAGTACAGCTGGGAATACCCGCTCTGCTGCCCTTTGCTCTGCAGGAGCCCCTCCAGCCCTGCTGCCAGGTGTAAAGATGCTCCAGGCAGAGCTGGGAGTTGCAGATGCAGCATCCACTCACCTGCTCCAGTGCACATTTCCCAGGGCTGTGAGCATCCACTGCAACACAGCACCTTCTGCTAAGACACTTGTATTTCAGGCACAAGCTCTAAATGTGAGCCAAGGGAGAGGCATACGCAAGCACACAGCTCTGCTCCCAGGCCAGGGCTCCCTAATCTTCCCCTCTTCCCACAGACAGCAAAGCAGATCCTGCCTGGTGAAGTGTGAACAGGTGAACAAGAGTTAACTCAAAAGAGCTGAGACCCTCCTCTCCTCACCCCACACCTGCCAATCCTTTTTGATAAATACCTGATCTCAGGCTTTGTCTGCTCCCCACTGCATTCCTAACACTAGGCAGGAAAAAAGCTTCTTTAATCCTTAAATTCCTGCTGGACTAACACTCGTCCAGAAGGCAAGGATTCTGCCTGTGCTCCAGAACCCCTCACACTGGCCATACTCCCAAACTCCAGCTTTTCAAGCAAATCTCACATCCTGGCTCAGGACAAATAAGCCTCTTTTTTTCCAAAAGGTTGCAACTGCTGCAGGTTTGCTCTGACATGGACGAGCAGGGTGGCACAAGCAGATACTCACTCTGTGTCTGCACAGGCTCCCCATTGCCATTCTGACTCTGGCTGGTGGGGTTGAGGCTCTTCTTCAGGTTTATCTTCCACTTTGGAGACTGTGTTTTGTTGTGGTGTAGGGGAATTAGTAGATTGACCTAAAAAAAATGCACAAGTCAGAACAGTTTTATCTCAGCTTGTTTTCCACCCCGTTACTCAGAGGAGCCAGTCAGCCACACGCCAGCCACTCCCTGTAGCCAGAGCTGGGGCTGAACTTGCCTATGAACCTTGAGGAACAGGAGATACCCAGTCCTGGCAAAGCAGAAGTGATTGTGGTTTTTCACACCCATGCTAGCTAGTTTATTCTGCAGATGAATGCAAAGGAAGAGCCTAAGGAGGCTGTTCACATCCACCAGTTCCTCCTATTGCTCCATGCAAACTCTCTGGAAGCTTGCAGATTGCTACCGTCACATCACTGACGATACTCTGCAGCACAGAGACCAGAGCTATGGCCCCTTTGGTGTCCCCAAAGCCAGGGAGCAAAAGCACAGCCACCAGAGCTGGGACAAGCAGGGGCGTTCACACCAGGGTGCCCACAGCATGCACGGCCAGGCTGGGGGTGCAGCACAGGAAAGGGGCTCACCTTGCTCTGCAGGCTTTTAATCTGCAAGTTCTGCTTATCCAGCTTGTACTGCTGCTGCTTGATTTTCTGCAGAAGCTCCTCGATCCGCAGGTTCTGAGCATCCATCAGGGACTGCGGGGGAAGAGCCAGGTGAGCCCCATAGCTCCAGAAAGCTCTGGCCATGCAAGACTCATGGGAGAGTCCTCCGTTCTCCTGAAGCTGATCCCCACCCGCTGCTCCCAATGTCCCGGGACAGTCGGATCCTCCATCGCGCTTTCCCGCAGCCGCTCCCGCTGTCCCCTTGCGGGTCGAGTCTGAGGTGTGCCCCCCCACCAATGCTCCCCGCGTCGTTGCCAGTGGCGTGTCGGGTCCTCTCCACCCCGCTCCACCCGGCCGGTGCTGGTCTAGTCCCCCCACCCCGCTGTCCTGGTGAATGCCGGTGCCCCCCGCGCTCACCTGCAGCGCCCCCAGGTCCCGAGCGCTCTGGTTCCCAGCCGGCCGCGCCTGCAGCGCCAGACGGACCCGGCCCTCCAGCCGCTCCAGCCGGCCCTGGATCGCGTCCTTGTCAGCCGCCACCTCTTCCAGCTGCTGCCGCAGCGCCTCGGAGAGGTTGAGCAGCTGCCGGCCGCGGCCCTCCAGCTCCCGCACACTGCCCCGCAGCCGCTCGCCGCGCTCCTGCGCCTCCCGCGCCTGCCGCAGCAGCCGCCCCAGGGAGCTGTTGTGGGCGCTCATCCGCCCGCCCAGCTCCCGCAGCTGTCCCTTGGTGCGCTCCACGTGCTCCTTCAGGCCGTGCCCCAGCTGCAGCAGCCCGTGGGCCAGNCCGCCGCCGCCCGCCGCTCGGCCCCGGCTCCTGGTGCCGGCGCGGGGGCCACGGCCAGCCCCGCCGCGCACAGCAACAGCGCTGCGCCGCCGATCCGCATCGCACCCACTCCGCTCCTCTACCCGGACCGTCGCTGCCGCCGCCGCC
>WEKY01011580.1:66647-99054 GCA_013390045.1 Picathartes gymnocephalus | reverse complement strand
AGGGCCCCGCACCAGCCCCTCCCCGCCCACCCGGCCCAGTCTCTGTTCGCAATCCCCGTCGGCCGCGGCTCAGGCCTCGGATCCGCCGCCCGCTGCGAGTTCTCTCCGCCCCCGCCCGAGGCAGCCTTGGTCCCTGGCGCTGAGGCCTGCCTCATCACCAGTCCTCATCTCTGTCTTCATCCTTGTCGCCGTTTCCGTCCCCATTCCCATCTCCATTGCTGTCCTTGTCCCCATCCCCATCTCTGTCTGATCCCTGCTGACTGTCCTGTCCCTCATCCTGCGCTGGGGACCCTGATCTGCACTAAACCCTGATGCTTGATTCCCCACCCCGTGGATGCACCTCGTGTCACCTTCCGAGGCTGTGCCCCTCTGGGACCCACTGGCCCCGGGGCAGGAGTACTGTGTGGCACAGGGCTCCCAGACCTTGCCCAAACGGGTGCTGGGGCCCCAGGGCAGCTGCCCCCTGTGGGCACACGGATCTGCTGGGGGGCCCTGGCCTGGGACAGGTGGGTGCTGCCAACCCTGGGGAGGGGGCACGCTTAGGGTCAGGTCCTCTGTACACCTGAGGAGAGCAGAATGTTCACTCCTCTGAACATTCCTGGTCTCCAAGAGCAATAAGGATGGATCTATCCATCACTCACTACCCTCCCCCCACAGGTTTCAATCACCCCCCTGTGAAAAATCTGCATCTTATTTTATTTGCCAATGTCTTGGACCCTGGTTTCTGGCTCTTCCTTCTTATTCTGCCTTTTTCTGCTGGATTAAAGGTATTTTTGTATCTCTGTTTTCTCTCCAAGAAGGAATTCACACACCGCGATGGAGCTGCTGTCGGCTCTGTTCGGACTGGAGCAGATGGAGCCCTTCTGCTCCCTCCCCACGGGGCGCTTCCTCCTGCTGCCCAAACGCTCCGTTCCTTGTTCTGCAGCGCGCAGCCTCGAGCAGGGAACTGCCTCTCCTCCCACTCTGGATTTTGGAGCCAAATCCCTGCTTTCCACCACTCACTGGGTCTGGCCGATGTGAGCCTTCTGGGACCAGGGCTGCAGTGGGTTCTGGGGCTGAGCTCCTCCATTCAAGCCCACAGCAGTTCTGCCTCCATCCCACTGCTGCTGCTCAGAGCCCTGCAGCTCAGACATGGCCCCAGGAAAAGGTTTTTCATCTTGTTCGAAAATGACTGGCGGGAGGATTTATCTTTCCAGGAGTCCCCATGCTGTCTCCAAGCATTTCCCACTCTGCTCCTGTCTGCAGCATGAGTGAGAGACCTCACAGAATGCACCCAGCAGCAACAGCTCAGGGTGGAGTCACAGAGGTTAAAGAGGAATTTCGGAAATTCCAGCAGGCACACACTCCAGAATGTCCCAAGCCCACTCTGCCAGCCACTGTTTTCACATTTATTTTATGGTCAGAAGGAATATTTCAAGTAAGGAAAAAGGTAAAAAAACCCAGGTAGGAAACACAGCAGGAGAAAAAGAAACACTAAAAATATGAACTTCTTTTTTCCAAATCTTTGTGGTTTGGGGGGTCCCTCTGGGCTCTCCCTGACACTGTTGCTAGAGAGGAGCTGGGGGCACAGGGGTGGTAGTGATGGGGAGGGGATTCCATTGCCCCCCTCCAACAACCTTCTCTGCTGGGCCTGGGGTCCCTGCAAGGCTCTTTGGGATGCCCCGGGCTGGCCTGTGCCCCCTCACCCCCAGGTCATGGCCCCCCTGCCAAGGACAGGTCTGCCACCATACCCACCACCCCTGACTGCTGTAGGAGCAGCCAAAGCTCTGCCAAAAATTCCCAGATAGAATCTGAAAAATGAAAATTCTCCTTTTCATCTTGTATTGCTGGATTTTAGCATCCCAGGAGGGAGTGAGATGGTTGGAGTCATGCCCATGGAGCCCAAGGCTGGAGCACCTGGTACCCCAACAGCCCTCTGGACTGGAAAACACCAACCCCTGAGTCACCGGGACAAGCAGGGAAGCACAATTTCATGTGTTGGTTATTGCTGTGGGTTAAGGATGTCAGGTGAAATTAATCCTGTGTGAGCTCTGCTCCCTGCCCACCATTACCCAACACTGGAGCTTGTCCTGGGAAACCATGGGGTTACTCCAGGTGCTGCAGCAGACACGTTCCCACTGGTTATTTTCTGCAGTGGCAGGAGAGAGGGAATGTGAGAAGCCAAGGCTTGTTGAGAAGCCACATGATTTATGTGTTTTCCTTTGGCTGCATTTTCCTAATGTGACTTGTCAAATTTGCCCCGAGAAATACAGCTTTTTAAGGTACACAAATGCAAAGCCCTCAGAGGCCATGAGCTGCCTCAGGCTGGGAATGACCACAGGTTGATGGGAAGGTGTTCTCCACAGAGCTGGGTGCTCTGAGTTTAAATGGAACTTAAAATGGCCTGGCCAGCAGGGTGTGAGCTCTTGGGGCATTTCTCCATGCCTTACTATGTCCTGTGTGGAAAAGGGCTATGGTCAAAATCTCTGTGGGATCCCAACTGCCCAGCTTGGCTTGGGGCCAGGGAAGGATCGAGGTTTGGTCCCAGGGGATGAAGGACCCTTTCCCCTGTGGAGGTCCCCAGGAGGGACCCCATGAGGACACTGCCCCAGCCCAGTGGCCTTGGGACCCACAGGGTCCAGCACAGGGACCAGCAGGACACAACAATGGCTCTCAGGGCTCTTTGTGGGTGTCTGGGGTCAGCCCTTGGGAAGGGAACAGCAGACTCCAGAGGGAGTTATTTTCTGTGGAAGTTATTTGCTGTGGAGGTTCTCTTAGAAACCAAAGGACACTCCCAATCCCATCCTCCAATCCCTATCCTTATTCCTATCACTATATCCATCCCTATCGCTTCTTCCATGCAATCCCACCAGCTCAGACACCCAGGAACGGCAGTATCACCAGCACACATCACAAGTAGCTCCTACAAACAGCCCCCACATGCATGGCAGCACATCCCTGTCCTCATCCCCGTCTCCGTTCCTGTCCTGTGCACATCAGGCTGTGAGTGGGTGGGCTGTGGGGAGTGTCTTTGTTCCCTGCCTTTCTCCATCCCACTCCTTCCCAGGCTGACCTGGCAGGTCACTGTGTGAAAGTTCAGCCCATCTGAACTCACACGAATTCCTGCAGCTGCTCAGCCCCGGGCGCACATCATCAGGAGGGATGGTTGGATGATTTTTAGGAAGGTTACTCACAGCATTGCTTTGTTGTTAGAAATTGCAAACGTAAGAGACACTCCAGTGAGAGGGAATAGGGTGTGTGAAACATATCATGACAGCTTCAAGAATAAATTTAGGTTTTCCAGGGAACAGTTATTCTGATTCAGCAGAGGTCGGGAAACATCCAACACGGATTTCCTACTAGCCCCCATCTGGGCACAGCAGAATGTCCCACCCAGAGAGGCACTGGCACAGAGTGGGTACCCCATCCGCCTCAGTCTCTGCTCACACCTGGTCCTGCAATGATTCATCCATTGCCACCCTGGTCTGGCCCTGCAGCCAAACAGCTTTGTAAACCCCCACCCCTGAGTCACCTATTCCTGCTCTTCCCAAACAAATTTGCTGGCTCAAGCTTTGTCAGTCCTCACTCTGGAGAGGGGCCATGCGACTTCTGCCACTTGCCCAGGTTGGTTGTACCCCAACCCTCACTACCCCAAGGGTACAGCAGGGCGACACAGCCTACCAGAGCACAGCCTCATCCTTTCCCAGGGCTGGGGACACCCCATCACCCCTGTCAGAGGACACCCAAACCTTCTGCTCTCTGCTCTTTTTGAGCAGAGATGAATTTCCAAGCAGGGTCAGTCAGTAAGATGGAAAACTGGCCACAGCCATCCACTCCAGTGAGAAGCAATTCCATAGGGAGCTCAGCCATGTCACTGGGCTCCATTCCCACCCTGTCTCCTCTGTCTTTCCCTGCTAGCACAGGGCAGCCCTGGGTAAACCACTGGCAGCCCAAGTGAGGCAAGATGTCATTACCCAGGTTGCCATATCTTCTGAGGGCTCGAGAGGATGGGTGAGGGTTGTAGCCACCCTGGGGTCCCTCTCACCTGGGGAAGGTCCTGGGGCCCATTAGCCCAGAGCAGGGAGACCCATTTTCATGTTTGAAAAGCTGACATAAAAGGCCAGCAATGCTCTCAGTCCAAGCAGCCTCATTTTCCTGGCAAGCCTGGATGAAGATTATGCAAGTCTTCACTCCCCTTTATTCTTCCTGCCATCCCGGGCTCTGTGGGGAGCACCGGGGTTACTGTGCACAAGGTCACACATGCCAGAAGGCAGGAAACCAGAGGGCTTGGGGTAACGTGGGAGGCTTTGCAGCCAGAGAAATCTGAGCCTTATTTTTCACAGTCATCTCTTGGTTTAACCAACATGCGTTTCACATTAGGGGCTCTGGCTGGCTGAGCTTGCAGCTAAGGGCTCAGGGAGCTCCAGGTTCCTGGGGATGAGGCTGCCCCTTGGCATACTCAGTCTGCTCACAGGCTCGTGTGGGAAGGGCTGGACCACAGGGAGCAGGACTGGTCTCTGCTCTCCTTGTGAGACAATGGTGGCTTCTATTTCATCAGCAGCCTTTGGCTAGTGACAGACAATGGATTTGGTAGAGCCTTTGGTGGGCATGAGGGTGACAGGGTATTTCTCCAGTATTTTCTGAACATCCTTTCATTTCGTTTGTAGTTTCTGGAAGGAGATGCCCAGAGCCACGGGAAGGAGAGAGCCACTGTGGCAAGTACAAGCAAAGCCCACAGAGTTCATCCACAGCCCTGTTATCACTCCTGGCCACCCGTCTCCTCCTCTGTGATGGGGACAGAGACAGCTCTGGCACTGCTTGGGATTTATCAGTCAGCATCTGCCGAAGGCCATGACCCCTCTGTCCTGCTGGCACAGCCCCTCACAGGCTGATCTCCTGATGCAACACAAATGGCTTTTTTTGGCTGCGTTGTGTGAAAAACTGCCAGGTCACTTCTGCTGCCCAGGAAAGTTTTTAGCTGTCCCAGGACATTCAGGATGGGTGTCCACAAGAACCTCTGGGGATGTGCCCTCCTGTCCAGCACCGTGCTGGGTGAGTGCTGGGTAGGACCTCTGTGACCTCCTCACCCACAGTCAGCAGCAGCCACATCCACAAGGGCTCTGCTAGATGAGGCCACAGCTGCTTTTCCTCTTGCGAAGAGACTTGCAGGAAAGTGTAGCAGAGCTTTATATGGGAGAGTGACAGGGGACATATTCCTCCTGCAGCAGCAAAGAGAGAAGCACACAGATTTTGAGGCGCCATCCTGAAAACCCCAGCTGGGCATCAAACATCTTCCCATATGTCTCCCTGCTTGGTTTGTGACTATGACAATGTGGTGCTTGGGTTGCTTGTCTGGCTCTGCTGGCCAAAGCTCAGGGAGAGGCAGGGCCATGCCTCCAGGAACCAGGAGAGGAAGCGGTGGCATCTCTCCACCCCCCAGGCCTCTGCATCCAAACTGTGTGCTCAGCTACATAACAGAGCGTCCAGGAACAGCAGCCTTGGGGTGTGTCTAGGAAGTCAGGATATTTCCTGCTGTAAAGGTAAAGGGAAGGGTCTGCAGGGTGGGGACCAAAAAAAAGTTATGAAAACAAGGCTTTGTCTGTTGCATGCATTTTCCAAAGGGAAATATATTTTAATCTTTAGTGAAGATTTTCCTGCCTTTTCATGCCCAGATTCTGGATCTTTCTAGACTTATACACCCCACCTCACAGGACATACAGGCATTGGGAGATGAAAAAAAACCTGCGTGTCCTAGTTTGAAGGACAAGTGTGTGCTAAGGAAGGCAGAAGCCTCCCTTGGAATGGAAAATGTAAACCCTTTCCCTCCGAATTATTGTAATTTTGAAATTAAGGGGCTCTCAGGTGAGGATATAGGAATAGGAATAACAGGTCTTTACTAGTATTTATAATAAAGTGAACAAACAACAACTCTTACGGCATTAACAACAAAACAGAACCAGGAACCCGGTCCCAGCCCCCTGGGCCTGCAGGCACTGTCCCCTTGGGTGCAGTGATGGTCACAGCCGGCAGGGGGCGCTGTGGCGCGAGCTTCAGCCGACACGGGGCACGGCCGGGAGGGGAAGGGGTGCAGGACAGACAGGCTTTGCTTCAGGAACGCTGTCGATCCCGGCGCCCCAGCAGGACTCTCAGAAACAGCCAGCTGGGACAGTAGGATGTCTCGGTAGGCAGGGGGAGTGGGGGCTGCAGCGCAGTGAAACCCAGAGCAGTGCCGAGGGAGCCGCGGGGGGCAGGGCAGGGGCAGCAGCCTGGCTCCTAGCCCGGCAAGGAGAGGCTGGCTCAGGATCCTGGGCCCCCCGAGCAGATGGTAAAATAGGTCTCAGTTCAGAGCAGGGGTTCACTCACGGCAGAAGAAACAGCTCCACATGAAGTGTCCAGCAGCAGCAGCAGCAGCAGAGACTCCTCTCTCCCAAAAAGGCAGAGCACCTCCTGTTGCCCTCCAAAGCACAGCTCCAGCTCCCTCTCGCTGCCCCCACCCCTGCCTTTTATCGGCCCCTCTCCTCCGGGGCTTGGCCACAATCCTTTGTTTTTCTTAAGTACCCAGTACTTAAGACTTCATTAGCAACTTAATCGGAAAAAATTCTACACGTTAAAGGGAACAAAAGGAAAGAAAAAACCTAACCCCCAACACTGTGAAAACCTGAAAAGAAACAGATTAAAATGCCCCAAAGCATCAAGAACCACGCAGCCCTTTTACCATGGCCCCTCACTGGCCAAACACCAACAGTGGCTGGGGAAGCTCCAGATCCCCAGCAGGGCTGGGAGAGAAGAGCTGGCCCCATTTCCAGCCATGGCTCTTTCCCTGCTCTGATGGGGACTTTGGCTGATTCTGGCTTTCCTAAACTGAGTGCTTTGCTGCCCACGGGGTAGATCTGAGCTCTCCCCAGAACAGCAGCACTGTCCCTGCTGCAGGGCTTGGCTTCCCAAGTGAGGGCTGCCCAGTACCCAGTACCCACAGGTACTTCCCCCAAGGCATCCCACACCCAGAATCCATCAGGCAGCACGGAGATACATCCCCTGGGGCAGCCTACACCCAGAACCTACCACCCCAGTACACAGCACCTATAGATACCTCGCCTGGGGCATCCCACTTGGAACCCAGTACCCAGCACTCACAAGTACCTCATCCTCAGGTCAGAGAGGAGTATGTGCCGTGCAGTGGTTCTGCTGGGACAGGGCAGGGACAGAGCAGCGTCTGTTTAGTTTGAGTTTCTTAGAAAAACAAAGGCTGTGGGGTTTTTACTTGGCAGACAGGTGGTTCCATTCCCGGGACTTTGCTCAGCACTGTAAGAAACCTGATGTGGGTCCAAATCTGTGCCTGAGCTTTGAGCTTGGATGCTGCTGTTGCACCACCTCACTCACCTGGAGCAGAGCACGTGGCCTTGGGAGGTGCCCAGGTTTGACATCTGGTGATCCCCCACACAAGGAAATTCAAATGCCTAGAGAAAAATGTCCTGATTGACAAAAATGCAGCTACACATTCAGGGGGCCTGGAAATTGTTTTCCCATTGCAAAGTGCAGAGAAAAGGCAAATTCTGAGTCCAAGAAAACCCTCCCATCCTAAAAAAAGGAGTCCAAAATGGGGAGTTTCCTGTCAATCAAAGTGGCTGAGATTGCCATGATCATGAGCTGGCAGTGATCACCTGAGACCATGGAGCATCATGGCTCCACCATTCCAGCTGAAAAGTAGGGTTTGTATTGGGGAGTGTCACTTTTAATGGTGGTTTTGTTGTTCCCTCCCGCTAAATGGCCATTTCCAAACCCATCCAGATCAGTGCCCTCGACTGGGCAGAAACTGTCTTGGGAGAAACTCTTTAGGGAGAGAAAGGTCCCAGCCTTCCCAGCGCCCTTGCCCATGAGGTGGGTCCAGGCAAGTCCCCCTGGATGACTTTCCATGCGTTTCTTGGTGGGGACCTGACTTTGATTAGGAGTTCCCCTGGACCAACCAGAAAAAGCCCACCAGCAGTTTCTGGTGCATGTTCCTTCTCCTGGTGCAAGGCTACCCAGGAACCTCTGGTCACTAGCCTTTCCTGGGACTCTGCAGAAAATGTGAATATCATCAGGAGTGTGCTATCGCAGCAGGGCTGGACCTTCCTGTGCCTCAGGGCTGCCTTCAGTACCATTGAGTTGGGGCAGTTTATGGGTTGTGCCAGCAGCTATGGCATCACCAGCACCAGGCTCAGCCCTCGTGGCTGTTCCCCCACCTCTGTCGGTTCCCTGGAGAGTCCCGGCCACACCTGGGTGCAGATCCCAGGTGCTCCCAGCCACTGACACACGGCAGCCTCGCAGGGCTGGAGCCGCTGGCACTCACTGCTTTCCATTTGGTGCTGAGTCTTGCTGAGGTGCTGATGACTTTCTGGGGAGAGGGGCTTAGGTGAAACCCAGCTGTGCAGCCAGTCCAGGCAGTGCTCATTTGCACTACCACATCCAGTAAATGTTTGCAACCCCTACTCACAGCTCCTTGGGACATCAGCAGAATCAGATAGGAGGGATGCTGTCCTCCTGGCTCCTTCCTCAAGATGGTTTCTTCCTCTCTCCCAAACCTTTCTAACACCCTGAGCTGGTGTGAGGGATGGAGCTCTGCCTGGCTCAGCATCTCCTTTATCTTTGGACTTCAGGACATGTAACAAAAATAGCCATCAGAAAGGGGAAAGTGACCTTTGCCATTTGAATAACAGTTTGCTGTGTCAGCACAGGCACATTGTGTTTGGGGATTTTGAGCAAAGTTCCATCAGCTTTGAGCCAGGACCAGAAGATTTTTGCTTCTCTGTTGGCAGCCGCGAATAACATCGGGAATGTGGCCTCATGTTGGGGGTTGGGTTGTCTTTCCTTTTGTTTCCTTTTAACAGTATAAAATTTTTTTCCATTCAGTTGCTAAATGGCCATTATCACTGAGTACTTAAGAAGAACAAAGGATATAGCTAAGCCTAAGGAGAGGGCCATCTATGTTTACTGTTCTGTTGGGGAGTTTTCTCTCGAAGTGGGGTGAAGGAATATCTCGAGAATTGGGGACTGGTAAAAGGCGAGGGCGGAGGCTGAGCAGGACTGGGTTTCCGAGGACGACATGGGAAGGAGCTGCTCTGCTGGAGAGAAGTTTTTCGCTGCTGCTGCTGGAGCCCTGGCTTGGAGCTGTTTTCTTCTGCCTCTTGGGTGAGCCTCTGCTTGTGAGAGCAGCCACTGAACCTGTTGCCATCTGCTCGGGTGCCCGGAATCCCTGAGCTCGCCTCTCCTCGCTGGGCTAGGAGCCGGGCGGCTGCTGCCCCCCGCCCCCACCGCTCCTTCGGCACTGCTCTGGGTTTCACTGCGCTGCAGCCCCGCTCCCCCGCCTGCCGAGACGTCCTGCCCTCCCAGTTTGCTGCTTTCCAAGAATCCTGCTGGGGCACTGGGATCGACTGCTCCAAGTGGGTTTGTGAAGCAAAGCCGCCCTTTCTGTTTTCTTTTCCCCTGCTGACTGAACCACCATAGCACGTGCTCCCTGCCGGCTGTGACCATCACTGCACCGAGAGGGAAAGTGCCTTCAGGTCAGGGGGTCGGGACCGGGTCCTTGGTTCTGTTTGTTGTTAGTGCCATAAGAGTTGTTGTTTGTTTGTTTTATTATAAATACTAGTAAAGAACTGTTATTCCTACTCCCATATCTTTGCCTGAGAACCCCTTAATTTCAAAATTACAATAATTCGGAGGGGAGGGGTTCACATTCTCCATTCCAAGGGAGGCTCCTGCCTTCCCTAGCAGAGACCTGTCCTTCAAACCAGGACACCTCATAATCCCTGCTCAGGGAGACGTGGGAGAGGTGGTGCCTTCCAGGGAATGTGAGTGCTGACTGTAGGATTCCCTGTATGTCTTCATCCCAGAAACGCTCCTGACTGGTTGACCAACCATGGAATGGGAAGGGAAAGGCCACAGCAAGGGAATAGGATAGAATGGGATGGAAAGAATGGAAAGAGTATGCTTCAGGGATGGGATGGGAAGACAAAGGCTGCAGGCATGGAATGGGAAGGTCTGCAGGAATGGGAATGGGCTCAAGAATGCCACAAGGTGTTTGTGATTCCGTTCCAAATCCTCACCCCATTACAGTCTTTTGAACACACAAAACCAAAAGCTGAAAACCTGTCCCACTGCTTTCTTGGTTCAGTCAAGGGCCTCAATCTTCTCTGCCCCACGAGCAACAAATGGGTCTCCTGACGAGCTGAGAGCCTGTCTGGAGGCCTGGAGAGCCAGGGACAAGGTGGCTGAGCTGAACCCCTGGGTCTGGGGGCCCTGAGTACCCTCAGAGTGCTGTGGCTGAGGGCTTCAGACAGGGAGAGCTGGGTGCTACCCGCAGATGGCCAGGCCCACACCTGCCCCTGTGGCCTTTCTGCCCGGTTTGGCAAACCCAGCCCAGAGAGTGAAATTAGAAGGAATTAAAAATTAAGCTTGGCTCAGGCTCAGATCAAACTTTCTACCAATTTTAGCTGCTTGTTGGAGACAGCATGCACTGGAGTTCAACTGGTGACGCAAGACAGAGGGGATTTCTGCTCGCGTGGGGCTCTGGGCCAGGAATAGACATGAGGGCTGCCAGTGTCTGGAGCAGAACTAGCTGAGATTGGAACGAAAGTACAGAGAGGGCAGGACCTGCAGCGCCTGATGTCTCATTTGAAAAATTGCATCTTTCTGCTTTTTGATTAACTCTTGATCAAATTCTTATCCTCTTCTGTTGCAGGTGATGATCATCTCACTTGGGACTCCCCTGCCCTGCCAAGGAGGAACCAAGAGACCGAGGTCTAATGGCAGTGGCCAAGGACAGGTTCCCCCCATCAAAAGCCACTTGAGCACCCACCAGGGACATGGTTTTGAATGAGCACCACTGACGTCATGGTGAGAACCCAGAATGCCCCGCTTTCCCTATGCAGATTTTTTGTATTTTATTTGTTCTCTTATGTGTCAATGTGTTCTCTCCTTGTTTTTCCCTCCTCCCCTGTTTGCTGTATAATCTGGGCTGTTTCTGGTGTATGGGGGATTTCTCTAGCGTCGAACACTTTGCCTGAGAATAAATCCTTGGTGCGGAACCCCGACTGGAGACCCTGCTCCTTAATTTCCTCGTGTCGCCCACAGCCTAAAAGAGCTGAATTCATCGCCCGGTGAGGCGGAGAGCCCAGCAGCCACCCGAAGCAAAAGTGGCCTCTTTGGGGCTGCCTTTCCAGGCATCTCGCTGTGGTCCTCCGTCCCCTTGGAGCCTGCCGTGGCACCCTTCCAGAGGCAAAAAGGAGCTTTAGAGACAAGAAGAGAAACAAGACATAGATTAAATCTTCCAGCAAAGACCGCCACGAGCCTCCAGTGAAGGAGGGATGCCCAGGGTCCCTACAGAGCCTTTGATGCAGTGTGGGGGCGGGCTGGGGACTGGTGTGGTGGGCTGGGTTCGATGGCCAGGGTGTCACCCTGGCAGTGCTTGGAGAGCTTCCATAGCCACCTTGGCCACCTCAAACACTGACTGACAGGCAGCACAGCTTGGCCCAAAGCAAACAGGGCTGAGGTCAGGAGCAAGGACAGTGGATGGCACCACCCACCAGCCGCCCCTGAGAGGGTGATCCAGTGGTGATGGGCCCCTCTGCAGCACCAGTGGGTGCCAGCTGGCAGCAGCCCTGCAGCAAACCCATCACTGCCTTTACCAGGCGTGGAAAAGAAAGAAACCTCCCCTCTAAAGGCATTTCCCAGCTGTGGAATGTATGCAGGACGAGAGCAGGTGATGTCACAGGGGCTCTCTCACTGTCCTGCAAACTGTCCCCAACTGATCTCAGGGTAGCCCAGTCCTCCTGGCAGGCTCTGTGCCATGCCTCAGTGCCATGCTGTGGCACTAACCCCTGCTGCATGGACAGGTGAGCAAGTGAGCCACGAGGCTATTTGTCACCTGAGGGATACCACAGCCAAAAAGAAATTAAGCTCCCAGTCACCCACTGCAGCAACACTTTAATGCAGAGAAGTGGGAGATTTCAGGTTCTGCAAAGCCCATGTACAATGTCACTCTCCTCTCTGATTTCACTTGGATAATAGCACTTGGAGAAGGCAAGATGCCATTGTGATGGGTAGTCATCTAAGAGCCAGGGACAGCTGGTGGGCTTGGGGCAGATGGCCCAGCTGGGGCACAGCCCCTCGCCCCAGTCCGTGCCTTCAAGTGCCCTGTGGTGGAGATGGACACAAGCAGCCGTCAGGCTCAGCAGTGTCTGAGCCGCGGTTCCTTGGGCCAAATGTCTGTGTGGGACTGAGCCGTGTCCTTGCCTGTGGCGTCAGCTGGGTCACCCTGATGTGTAGCGAGTGCCCCAGGTCTCAGACATGGCTCCAGCACTCCAGACGGCTGCTGGAGAGGTGACTGCCACCCCTCATTTACGTTACCCTGACAATATTCCCCATAACTGACTGAACGAATCATGCAGGGCTGAAAGAGCTCCCTAATTAACACAGTTATTATTAGCAATGTCAGGACAGGTTTGAAAAAGGCAAGTTCAGAGTCCCTGTGCCTCACAGCAAATCCCACATGACCGTGATGTCCTCTCTCTCACTTGGGAGTCCTGACTGCATCTGGATTGTGAGAGCAAGGACATCCCTCGGTGCCACATGGGTTGGATGGCCTGCACAGGCACTGGTCCAGGCATGGGAGCCTTTGTACAGGATAAGTGGGGTCATGTTGTTGCCAGTCTTTCCCCATGAGCCACAAAACTGCTCTTGACTCACACCCAGGCAAATCCCAAGGGAATCAGGACCTTCATTACTCAGGCCAAGACTCCTGGTGATGCCAACACCTGGTTGTGCAGGGGGGGAGAGGCGAGAGGGTTTTGTTGAGTGCAGGGAAGTGTGCTGGCTGTCCTGCAGCGCTGCCTCTACCCCAGCACCCAGATCACCCCAGCTCCTGCCTGAGAGCTGGTGCCTCCAGGGGCTCTTTGCTGTATGTAGGGCAGCCCCCGGGTGCCTGCAGCAGGTTGTGCACTGCCAGAGCTCCTGCCACTCCTGCTCCCCATTGAGGGCTTGGAGAGGCGCCTAATTCATCCTTTCAGAGCAGAGATAAGATGGATTAAGGCCTGCTGAATGGTTGCCAAAAGAATCACCATTAGGCCCTGGAGAGCTTAATCTCCATTAGACTAAAAGAAAATAGGCTGCACCCACAGCTAGTCCTGTCTGCCAGGGGATAAACACCCAGTGCAGGATTTCAGGGAAACCTTTGGAGGCTGTGAAATGCATCCAAAAGTGTACATGCTGGCCAAGGCTGGGTGATGGATCCCACACTTCCCCCAGGTCCCAGGGGGAAGTAGCTGAGTGCAAGGACTGTGTTGGCCACTGGAATCTCAGACACCTCTGTGCCTTGACTCTTCCTTTCCATGAGCTTGTCTCCAAGGCTCCTCCATCCTGGCAGCTTTATCTCCTGCCGATTAGCTCCCCAAAGCTGTCCTTGCCCACGTACTTCTCAGCTGACTCACTTTTGTTATTTCCTGTCCCTATCTCTGATTTCCTTTGCTGTCCTCACACTACCACTCCCCAAGGTCCAGCTCCTCTTCAGGTATCCCTGACCTCGCTGCTGCTCAGGGTCTGACACATTTCTCAGTCTCCAGGCTGATTTCAGAGGATGATGATGTCCCTTTCCATAGAGCCAGAGCATGGAGGGGACAGGGTTCCCTCTCCCCTCCCGTGGTGACAGACAACCTCAATTTGCCCCCATGCAGCCTGCCTGGGACACCTCCACAGCCATGTGTGGTCAGCGTTGTGTCCAGCTTGGGTAAGGCAGTGCTAGTCTGGTGTCTCATCCTTGCCTGGGAAGAAGTGGTGAGACTGGCCAGGGGTTTGGGCCTCTTTGGAAAGCCAGACCAAGCAGGGCAGTGTTTGCATTTTAGTCAAATCTTGGTGGTAAGGGCACTGTGCCAGGTGCCAACTACCAACTACCACAAGGGTTTTGACCCCACTGGCTTTACACCACAACCAGCCCCTCTCAGGACTTGAGGCAGGGAGAATGGATCCCTTCAACCACACCCTGCTAGAGATCTCTGGTTATCTGGCCATCCCACAAAGAGGGATTTTGAGTTCACTTTTCTGTCAGACCCCGGAAAGAGGCAGGGCACTTGGCAGCATGCCAGGGCAGTGCTTTTTACAGGGGCTTTGGGGCTCTTCACACCTCTGCCCTGAAAAACACTGACATCCCCAATGTCTCTGGACTTTTTTTGACAAAAGAGGTCTCACAGGCATCCCTCTCCCACCAGCATTGTGTGGGTGAGTCAGGTTGTATTAAAGCACAGTCACAAAACCTCCAGCCCCAGCCCTGAGCCTTCCCTCCAGTGCCTTGGGGTTCCCCTAACCCCCATCTCCTTTCATACAGGTAAGAAACCCTCCAGCTTCACTGTTGTTTCCCCTGCCCTCCCACTGCCATCCTCTCCTCTTCCTTGCCTCTCCCCTACCCTTGCATTCCCCCAAGACGGCAGCTGCCTCCGGCCATGGAGCAGACGGAGGCTGGGCACTGCTCTTCCCTCTCCACTGCCATGATGCAGCCTGGACTCCGTAGTGGTGATCCACTGTCCCAGCCCAACAAACACAGCCTGGGCCTCGTGTTCCATTGCAGCAGCCTGCACAGCCCTGGCTCTCCCAGCCATGTCTGGCAGAGCCAGGGGCTGCCACTGGCAGCTCTTCTGGTGCAAACACCATCCCAGTACCCCTCGGGGATGATTTTTGACTGGGCTGTGGCTGCCAAGACCAAGGAAGGGCTGAGGTCTCCATGATGCAAGGGACCCACATCCCAAACGGGCTCCATTCCTGACGGTGTGATGAGCTCAGCTGGGGTCCTGTGCTGTCCCTGCATCCTTGCCTGTCTCTGCACCTGCTCTGCCCCTGTCTCTTCTCTGCTCCCCACGGCAGAGCAGAGCTGTCGGGGACATGGAGGATGTCAGCTGATCCCCTAGGGGCCTTTTGGTGCTGCCCTTAAACTCCCTGTGGGCACAGCAGGCATGTGAGAAGGGCCTGAGGCCAACACAAAGCCATGGGATCCATGTGGCACCTGGCACTGGGACTCTCCCAAGTGACGGGATGAGCCGAGGCACCAGCACAATTCGGAGCAGGAGCCGAGGGCACCTGCTGTCCCAGGAGGGTGACACAGGGACTGGCACAGCTGGAGGCACCACCGTGGAGCCCAGATGGAGCTGGCAGTGGCACGGCAGGGTGTGATGTCAGAGTGCCAGAGGCAGCGGTGAGCAGTGATGGGCAGATGTAGGTGAGAGTTAAGCCGTGCTGAGGACACTGAGCCTTCCCCATGCTCCCTTGAGGTAATATTTGTAGAAGCAGTGTGTTCCAGCAGCGCCATAAACACAGAGAAGCAGTAAACTTGCCTTTATCTGCCTGTGGAGCCTTGGGACCATCTAAATTAGGAAACAAAGGAAGAAACAACAACTCCAAAGGGTTTTTTCTAGCTGAGATGAAAATAGAGCAGAAGCCTATTTTCAGGGAGGGGGAAGTTCAGACCAGATAGGGGCATGTGGGAGCCAGGACACCTCAGCTGGCCCTGGTGCCACCCCCACACCAGGCCTAGAGCCAATCTCTGCCTGGGAACACACACCCACGGCAGTGTCCCCAGGCACAGTGGGTGATGGTGGCCCCGGCATCACTGTCCTCCCAGGAGTGGCAAAGGATTCTCAGGCAGGCTGTAGCGCTCCAGCATGGAAATGGTGGTGTTGTCTGTATGACAACACGCTGTCTGTACCTCTGCCCTGCCTTTTGAGTAACTTGCCTGGAGCTGTATCTCCTCTCCTGGACCCATCGCAGCCCCTTCCTGTCCCGATCCTCCAGCCAGGGAGTGCCATTGCTGCAGGAGCCACACGTGTGTTACAGTCCCATCTGTAGGTCACTGCACTTGCCCTGGCTTGGCTCAGTGCTGTCCTCGCATGGGCAGAAGCTGATCCCAAATGCTCTGAACCTTGGCCCAGCACTTCATATCTCCTGGGTATGGACAGTGCCAGCTCACTAAAAATTAACTATTGTGGGTCATCTTCCTCAAAGAAGACAATGACATTGCAGAAGCTGTTTCTCACCCAGGGGTGATTGTGAAGATAGGTTTTCATCCAGATTTACCCAGCCCCCAGCAGGCTATTGCTCCTCTTCTCACTCCTACGGTCCCCAAACCGTAAAGTTTTATGGTACTGCCATCAACCATCACCAGCCTATTGCCACCCATGACCAACCCCTCACCATCTGTTGCCACCCATCCCCAACCCATCCCCACCCATCACCATCCATCTCCACCCACCACTAACCCACTGCCACCCCTCACCAAGGAGTCACCACTAACTAACTCATCACCAGCCATCACCAGCCACAAACCATCACTGGCCCGTGCCCACTCGTTCCCAGTCAGTGCCACCCACCCTCACGGGGAACAGAGCCAGCCCCCTGTGGTGATGGCAAGCTGTGGCCTGACCCTGTGTGGCACTGCATGGGAGGCTGTGGGGGCAGCGCCTTTCTGTGCAGGTGAAGCACTGGTGACAGTGAGCTGTGGGGTCAGCCCGCCAGCCCCAAGGGCTTTTTGGGCTCTCAGATCACAGCTCGTGTTATGAAAATCATAAATTATTAATTGCAGCTAAGAAGTGAAAAGCTGTGAGCTGCTGCCTGCGCAGACCCGCTGTTCATCTCTGGGTTCTGCCCGCTTAAAGCAGGTCTCACATTTATATTTCATGAGTGTGTCCCTCAGAAGCAGTTTTACAGTGAAAAAAAGGAATAATGCACGCTCTGCACAGAGCCCAGGCAGGCGGCGTGTAGCTTCAGCAGCCTCCTCCATCCTAGTCAGAACCCCATGCTGCTGCACAATAAAACCCTCCCCAGGCACTGAATCCTGTTTTCTCACAAAATTTAGGACAATCCGTTAGGGCTTGTCCTATGCTTTGGAAGCAGGCATGCCAGCAGGCAGGTTGGCACAAGCCATCTCTGTTGAGGTGCGTGCTGGGAGCACACAGAAAGCTGAGACCCACGGAGGTTGTCTCAGCCTAGAAGGCCCCAGCTGCTGGCCCATCAGGGCAAATTCACATCACACCTCATTAAAAATTTGGGGGTCAGTCCAGGCACCCACTCCAGACATAGGCAGTGGAGGTGGGGTGAACTGACACAGCCCCCAGCATTTGGGGGACAGCCTGCAAAGACCTGTCATGCAGAAACACCTCCCTGGCTCAGTGTTTTGGGCACCTCCCAGGTCCTGGACTAACCTGGGACCTTTCTCTGCTTGCTACCAGTGGTTTGGGGTCTTGGCCTGGGTACCTGCATTGGACAAGTTGGGTTTGTGCCACATGCAGCTTCAAGCAGGAATGTTCCCCTGTCAACAGCCCTGGACTGGCCATCTCCCGTGGGCGGCTGTCAGCTTGGGTTCAGCTCCTCCGTCACCTGCTCTGAGGAGCCTTTCTGCTTGTTTGTTCTTGCCTGAACCCATTAATTAACCTGAATTAAAGCGTCATTCGAGCTGACAGTGCTGGGCTTCCTTGCGGCAAGGATGTTCGTTACGATTACCACCTGGGCAAGGAAATTACAGCAAAATTCCTGCACTGCCAAGGTCTGGGAATGATCCACCAGCAGGACCCACAGGCCTGGGATGGGGCTGGGATAACGGCATAGAGCTGTATTCCCATGCAGCTTGCTGGAAACAGGAGTAGATGCAATAACCCTTGAGCTTCTGGGAGCAAGGGGCTCTGCCAGGGGGATTTAATCCCCATCCAACCTAGGGATGATGGGGAAAAGCTCCTGTCTGTGACGCAGCAGCTGCTGCTCATGGGGTTTGGGAGGGATCCACCACAAAGCTCCTTTCCTGGAGGAGATACAGCTGACGGGCTGCAGAGCCACGGGCTGTCTCCATCCCTGCCTGGGGTTTCCAAACCTGGTTGCACAATGCTGTGGCCGTCCTGACCTGGTGCTGGGGCTGGCCCTGTCTGACCAGCAGGGACATCCTGTGGCCACTGGGCTCACAGGGCTGTGATGGACCCTTCCCTCTCTCAGCACCCACTGTCTCCTGCCCAAGATGTGGTTTTTCTTAGAGGGGAGTGCAAATACAGAGAAATCCTTATGGAGGGAGAGAGGAGCATGGCCCGGTCAAGGAGCATTGCTTTGAGCCTTTTGCCTGTACCGGTGACCAAATGGTTCAGGGTTCTGGGTTGCACAAAGGTCATGCAGCTCCATCCTCCTCCAAGCAAGAATCCCTGCAATGCTCCCACACCAGGAGTAATGTGGGGGGTGTCAGTGAGAGTCCCTGTGTCAGGGATTTCCATTGGATGTGAAAGGAGTGAAAGGTGAAGCAGGAGCAGAATGCAGCCTGTGTGTCCCATGCGCTCTGGGCCTGCAGCGGATGCTCCTGTCCCCACAGCTGTGCAGCACCTTCCTGTGGCTGTGGACAGACGGAACGCTGCTGCCAAAGGGCAGGAAATGGCAGGGAAAGGCCAGCTGAGCGAGATTTTAAAAACAAATTACACCTTGACTTTTTCACCAGCTTTAGCACAACATATGATCCCTGTCAGCGAGCCTCAGCGGGTTTGGATATGTTCATGTTTGCACTTTTCCATGTCTCTCTGTAGCCCCTTTCCAATACCTTGGGTATCCAGTGCAGTTTCTGTGCTGCAGGTTCTCACTCGTTCAGTGAATAATCAATTTAACTGCCATATGCACTGCTCATTGAGAAAGAAACTGCTTCTTGTTAAAGGTGTGAAAGTAAGTCATGCGTAAAATTAGCTTAGCCCTCAGGTGGGAATTGATTTCAAAGCAATGGAACCATCCTGGGTTCCCAGGAGCTGGACCATTTTCCAAACCAGCTACTGTTTTGCAGAAGAGGGGAAATATTTTCCCAAAATATGGGAGGAGGGTTCTGGATACTCACTAATGGCTATGTGGCAGAGGGAAGAGCAGTCAGCAGGATGAGAGCCCGAGCTGTATTCCCACGCTTTGAAACAGCCAGCTAGGAAGAAAATGTCCCAAGGCCCAGAGGGAGCTGAGGGCAGCTGTGCCCAAACAGTGCCTGGCCGTGGTGGCCTGGGGCTCTGGGTGAGCCTGGCCAGCCCCGCTCCTGGGCTGCTGCTCCTACGTGCTACAGATTGTGTTTCTTTTTGTTTTGAAGAAAAATGAACTTCTGGGGTGGGATTTGCCCCCACTCCAGGGATTTGGACATTAATTTGTGATGGGGATTAAGAGTTCAAATCCTTAAGCAGCTTTTTTAGCCCCATCCCTCATTTCCCTCACTGCCGAGACCCCCAACCAGCCCCGCTCAAGCATGGAGAGCGTCTGTGAAACCCCCACACCAGCAGGGTCCTGGCCACAGTGGCATTGGCATCACATCATCCAGGACCCCTTGCCCTGCAGGAGATAGAGACATGGCTCCACCCAGCCGCTGGAGGGAAAGCCCCAGAGCAGCCTGGCTGGAGGTTTCACTGCCGGTTCCATCCCAGCTCTGGGCACGGAGCATCTGCTGGGGCTGTGGCCCGGGCAGTATGAAGGGCTTTTACCATCAAGACTAACATCCAAGACTAAAGGGCTTTGGTACAAGCTTTGACATCCCCTTAAACACCTCAAGTTCAGCTGTGCCCCTGGAGACACCTTTCCCAAAACCACAGGGCTCAGCCTCTGCCCCACTCAGACCTGTTGGGAACTGGGGTTTAAGACTGGTCCCCCCAGCATCAGACACTCCTCAGGGCTGAGGAGCAAGTGCAATGTTTCCACTGCAAGACACTTCTATAAATAGACTGACACCATTTCTCTGCTTAATTACCATGGGCTTTTAGGCTATTTCCACTATTTTTTAGTTCTGCATGTTGATTTCCTTATGACTTGCCCCTGGGAATATCTGTCATGGTTTAAAGAGCAGAGCTCACTGGAAGCCAAGGGACAGCTTCAACAGCCCAACATCCAGGACAATAAACCCAAGGAGAGGGATTGGCCTCCTGATTTGGGTGCAGGGAAAGACTGTGGGTGTGCTGTTTCCAGCCAAGGACTGCTGGCAGTACGTGGGATGCCTGGAGTGCCATGGCAGGTAACAGAAATCTACAGGAGGCAGCTGGCAGAGTTCCCTCTCTGGCAGGACCCTCAGCCCCAGGGCTTGGCCTCGCCAGGGGGTTAAGGGAGAACACGGCCCCCACGTGTGGGGCACTGGATCCCTGGGGTCCTCACTCCCTGCCTGCAAAGAGCGCTCCACACCACAAATGTATGTGGACCCCTTCCTGGATTCCTCCACAAGCTGGGAGGTTTGGGGGAGAAAAGTGTGAATTTGGGAGTGTCCACCTTGGCCATGCCCTGGTGATGTGGCAGTTCAAGGACAGTGCAAGGGTGCAGTGCCCCTCTGTCCCCTGGTGTGATGCTCCTTGAGCCATTGGCATCACCCCCTCCCTTGCTGAGGGCACAGAGGAGGAGGAGGATCCCAGTCTACCCTCAGTCTACCCCTTGGACTGGGGACTCCTCTTCCCAAGGGCTTTGGGACACAGGGTGAGGCAGGGGACTGGCTGCTGCCAGACATAGCATGGCTTCTCCACTGAGTCACAGTGGGAGAAGGGTGCACACGTGCCTGGGGACCCCATCAACATCTGAACCCCATTAATACCCATCTCCGTGGGGATGTTGCTTGGTCACACTGTGGGCAGTCTCGGGGTTGGGGAAAACCTGGGCTGTCTTCATGGCACAGCCCTTCTGCCTCTCTGGTATCACTAATGCCACTGCCCACTCCCAGGGTGGTGATTGCTTTGCTCTCCCCTCCTCCTTCTCTCTGCATTCCCAGTCAGTCCCAGCAGAGATCCCACTTCAGCCAGAGTTTGCTGCTGGTCCCTGAAAAATACTGCCAGATGCTGGCAGCTTGGTCCTTCTCACACGTCCTTGTGTCATCCTGGACCAGCAGCTCCCACTGCCCCAGCTGCCTCCACCTCTCACAGCATTGCATCACTCTCTGTGAAGGAGGTCACTGCTGCCCTGAACCACCCACAACAACCCAAGAAGCAAAACTTGGCTTGGGAAGGGAGAGGGGAATGCTGCATCCCCCACTAGCAGGTTACTGGCTGCAGCATCCCCATCAGGGCTGCAGGCTCTGCTGAGCCTCTGCTGCACGGGCTCTGTGGGGTTCTGTGAGGGCAGCAGCCACTAAATAATCTGTCAGGTCTTTCAGATGAAGTGGGGTGACCAGTGACCAACAGCCTGGCGTGGAGCAGAGCCTGGTGAGTGGAGAGTGAATGTGCACCCACTGGGGAGATTTTCTCAGCCAATGGCCACTGCGAAATGTGCCAAACTTCACATTAACACAGTGATAGACGTCTGCAGGCACATCAAACCAGCAAAAACCCTCCTTGGCCCACTGGCAAGCAAAGGCAGCAGCTGATTTGGATTTCCTCTGAAATAATGCAACTCCAGACAAGGACACATTTGAAATGCATGCAGTTCCCAAGGGCTTTTATCATAAAACCAAGGACTCATTAAGGTTGGAAAAGAACTCTAAGATCATTGAGCCCAACCATTACCCCAGGCCTATGAGGTTCACCACTAAACCATGTCCCAAAATGCCATATTGAGCATTTAGGGCCAAAGTCAGCACAGTTAAAACCATGCCCAGCCACCAGCCATCGGGAAAACAGCTCTCACTTATGTCACATCCAGTGTGTGTCAATGCACTGTGAGGTGGGAGCAGCTGTGGTATGCTCCAGTCAGACCTAGGGCCATGTGGAGGGGATGGTCAGCACAGAGAAAAGTAGCAACTCCAGTGTCCATTTGTGGGTGCAGTATCCCATGGCAATACTGGGCATGGAAATCCCTCAGGAACCAAACCCTGGACTCACCAGCGAGTTAGCAGTTAAACAAGCCAGGCACGTGTGGCTCTTCCATCTAAGAAATGTTCCAGACGTTCACATCTCTGCCTTGTGTTGTGCTCTGCCAAACCTCCCTCCCTGGGGAATGCATAGGGAGGAGAAATGCAGGGGAGAGCAGCTCTTTGTGGTTTGAATAAGCTTCTATCCCTCTGTCTGAGCAGGAAATTGGTGAATTTCAGGTGTTAGGTCAACACTGCCCAAGGAAATTCTGAGTTTGGTTAGGGGCAGTGAAAATCTGCAAAGCTGTCCTCAGCTGGGGTGGCAGCAATAGGCTGTGCTCAAGGAGGCATCTGTGAGCTTCCCACAACCTTCCAGGGAGCATCCCCACCTCCTGCCCCAGCTCCCAAAAAAGAGTCAGCATCCTTCACCCTCCTTTCTTTTGCTGTTTGCTGATGAATCGCTCCTGGATCCTTAAGACAATTCCTGGACTGAGGCCTGGAGTTTCTGCAGCACTTCCCAACTGCTAAGGAGAATCCACATCAGAAAGCTCATGTTTGGGTCAGTTCCTTTGGTCTTGGGCGTGTCAGAAAGGGGGGATCCACTGGGGCAGGGCTGAAGACCCCTCTTCGCAGTTGGGATGGGACAAGCAGCCCACACCAGGACACCTGGGATGCAACAGAAGTGTGTAACGCACCTGGTTCTTGGCAATATTTACTGGAAAGTCCAAAGTGGACAGTGCTAAAATGAAATGTCATCTCCCATGGAACATTCCTGACTGCCCAGGACTCACAGCTGCCTGTGGAGGACCCTGGATTTTGGGGGCTGCATGCATTGCTTCCCACAGAGTGCAGTCATGTCTGGCCAACAGGAGAGGAGGATGCTGCTGAGGGTTTTGAAAGCTCAAGGCATCAGAGCAACTACCAACACCCAGGACCAGCACCCCATACCCAGGCCTAACACCAAATGCTCATCCCTAGTACCAGAACTTAGGATCAATACCCAGTGCCACTCCCAGTACCAGCCCTCAGTGCAAGCCCCAGCACCCAGTGCTGACTCCCAGCAGCAAAGTGCTGATCTTCAACACCAGCCCCAGCACAAAGCCCCTGTACCAGCACCAGTGCACGAGGCACTGGTGTCACAGATTTTGGTCCAATTAAACCAGTTTAGGGTTTGACACATTCATGCACAGACCTTCCTAGTTTCTCATCCCTGACAAAGGAGAAGGAATGAATTAAATCCATAAGGAACGGAAAGGGGCTGGGGGTGGGCAGGAGCCCCTCAGTTGCCTGAGGCTAGGCAGGGCTAAGGCATCTCCTGCACGTGGCACAAAGAGCCACAAGAGCTGCTCCCCTGGAACATGCCGAGCACATCCTCCCCCGCCTGTACCGGCTGCCTGAACAGGGTCTCCAGAGGAGAAAGCTCACTCAACAACCCTTCTTTCAGCCACTCGTGCTGCTGGCTTCAGAGCTTTATGAATATTGTAGCAAGGCCATTCCTTTCATCTCTGCTTCTTTCCAGGGAGCCCCAAACCTTCTGTACATTCATTTCCACCTCACTATTCCTCTTAATTATTTAAACTCGCCTTCCCGAAAACGGAGCCCTTCCATTATCACTCCTTCCTCTGAAGCGCATGTGGAATTTGGGGACTTGCAAATCCACTCGACTTCTTCCCATTCGTGCAGAGCAGCAGGTTTCCTCAGGCTCCCCTCCCTACTCCCTTCCAGCCTGGACCTAGGCCACATTCACAGAGGCCTCAGCCATGGAAACCTCAGAGCCAAGGCAGAGCACTGAAGCTTTTCACTGGGGTTCTGAATGTTGAGGATCTTCCCCATATGACTTTGATCATTTCCATGGCTCTTCTTGGTGCTCTTCCCCCAGAGCTGCGTGCAGGGCCAGCTATCCCTGCACTGCAGCTGTACCAATGTGGCTCATCCTAGAAAAATCCCTCACTGCTCCATGTCCAGCCTCAGCAAAGCTGAAAGCACCTGCGAGAGCTCCCTGCAGGGCAGATCCCCTCCCTGCCCCTCTAATGAGACATACTCAGTTAATTGCTTTTAAATGTAGAAACACCAGGCCCAGCTCCCCAAATACTTAAAGTTAAAACCTGGTGGCTCAAATGCTGTTGGAGAAATGCAGTTTTCAATAAAATAGATCTACATTAACATCTTCTCGATGTCTTCTAGAGATCTTCTCTGTCTGCTTCTGAAAGGCGGCAGCTGCATTTGGGCACCACCACGTGTCTCTTCCTGCTGGCCCAGCTCCCAGCTCCCCATGCTGCTGGGATCCAGCCACAGCTGAAGAGGGAGGGTCTGGTGGAGCTCTGGGGATGCTGGCAGGACACAGGAGCTGGGGAAGAGGGTGACTCAGGCAGCTTTGACACATCTCGATCTCCTGTCATGCCTGAACCTGCCGGGTGCTCAACAGCCAGGGCTTTGTGGCTGCACCAGCCCTGCCGGTGCTGCGCCGTGCTTGGGTACGAGCACTGTGACCAGAACATTTGCAAAAGACCCCTGGCCACTGCTCTTTCTCCCCATCCTGCTACTGGTGTGCCATTCTCTGGTTATCTCATACCCTAAGGCTCTCTTGGTTTGGCTCATCCTCCCTGAGGCCACTGTGGGAGGACTGGGGTTTTCTCACTCCACAGAAGGGGAAAAGTACGGTGAGGAGGTGCAGTGTGTCCCTCATGGACACCTGGTCACCTCCACCAGCTGTGCACTATTCCTGTTGCTGTTGCTTGTTTATGCATTTATTGATACCCATCTGCAGGCTGGAAATGGGGCGGGCGCTCCAAGGGGACACTGGTGTGGAGGGGCTGCCAGAGCCCCCAGCCTCCAACAGCACCAGCAGCATCACCCGAGCAGGGAGACCCCGCCCTGAGCAGCTCCCAGCTTCATAACCCCCCAAAATACTCTAACGGAAGTGCATGCAACTCCTCTAGGGCTGTGTCAGCAATGTCCTGGGTGGACATTGGGAATTGTCGCTGTGGCATTGCTGACTGATGACCCTGTGGCACCAGCCCTTAGGGGGTCTATCCCTTCCCCACCACCCTGACTTGGTCGGTGGCCAGTCCCCAGCAGTGGGACCCCTCGCCCCTTGTGGCCAGGCTGGCACTTGCCTCCATGTGTCACTCCCTGAATTAATCATCAGCCTCATTCTGCACTCAACTCCTCACTTAAAGAGATTTTTACACATTAAAAATTCACAGCACTAAATGATTGATGGCTAAGGCCCCCTGCACCCTAAGGAAGAGCTCAGGCTGCTCCAGTTTTACTTTCCACCAGGACTCCAGCGTGTCCTTGTCCCCAGCCATCCCCTGTGCTGCACTGGGCATCATCTTGGGGAGAAAACCTGCATGGCACTGACCCCCCAAAAAAGGGACCATTAGCCCTCTAGAGCTGCTGTTGGTCTGCTGAAGATGTTTTAGGTGGTGGAGCATCTCCAGGGCCCGCGGATGTGCCTGTTGTGACCATCACCAGTGGGAATGAGACACTCTACTCCTGTGTGGGGTCTTGGAAGGGTCTTGGGAGGGACTGTTTGTCAGCCTGAGCAGCACAGAGGAGGGCTGCAGGCTTGAGTGAGAGTTGCAATGGAGGCCTTCTGTTCTCTCCTCCCATGACTCCATCTCTCCGTGTCATCCCAAGACATGGCAGGTGTTTGGGAGCAGCCATTGAGGGGCTGCATAGGTCAAGGGGGTGGGGGGAAGAAAAAACCTTTGTGCTGACCTGGGCCATGTGGGCTCTTGTCCATCCTGTCACTGTCCCCAGCTCCCCCAGGACCTTGCTGCTTCCTGCCCCCAGCCAGCACACACCCCATGCCCCCACCTCAGGCACCTGCCCCTGACACGCTCCAGCATGCACCCCCAGCACCCATCCTCTAAACCCACCCCCAGCACCCACTGCTTAAACCCACGTCCCAAACTCATCCCTAAACCCACCCCCAGCACCCATCCCTTAAAACCACGTCCCAAACCCACGTCCTAAACCCACGTCCTAAACTCATCCCTAAACCCACCCCCAGCACCCATCCCTTAAAACCACGTCCTAAACCCACGTCCTAAACTCATCCCTAAACCCATCCCAGAGACACCCCGGTGCCTGGGGCGGCAGCGTCCCCTGCCGGCAAGAGCGGGGCTGGGACGGGGCTTCGGGAGCGCAGCACCGGAGCTGCGAGCTCGGGGTCACGGCCACCCCGCCACCCTGCCACCTCCTCACCCCACCACTCTATCATCCCATCCCCCTGCCAGTGCCTCACCTTGCCACCTCATCACCTTGTCAACCTGTCCTCCCATCACGGCTGCTCCCGTAGGCAGATGTGTCTTGCTCCCAAAGTTCCCCCAGCCCCAGAGGTTCACGCTGGGCAGACCCCGACGTGCTGCCCACCTCACCAGCGAGCCCGGCACCTCTTTCTGGGGTTCCCCAGCCCCAGCTGTGCCGTGGTACCCTGCTCCTCACCCCAGCCACCACTGCCTCCATTCCCCTCTGCCTGGTGAGTCTTGGGGTCCTTGTGCCACGCTGCGGCATCACCCTCCTGTTCAGAGCTCGATGGGCTGCACCTGCCACTGCCCAAGTGCTCGGCCGGGCTTTGGCTCCCCACCTCCTGGAACCCTCATCTGTCTGGAGGGACACTTCCCTTCGCACTACCCCCACACCCGGCTCGACTCGACACCCAGGGCACGTGTTGCACCCCTCAAACACACACTGAATCATTAACAACTGTCCCTCATTTCAGGTGTCTGTCCTTCTCTCTGAGGAGACGTGTCTGGAGCAGTGTCAGGGGGCCGGAGCAGCACTTCTGCCACCCACAGTGCCCCAGATGTCCCCAGGTGCCAGTAGTGCTGCGGGTGCTCCCTGCCGCATGTCCCGTGGCTGGGGCGCCGAATCACGCTGTTCCTCTTCTTCCTCGAGGAAGATGCAGATCCCACACGCCGGGCTGTTCCCCATGGGGCTGTCCCTGTCCCCGCAGGTAGGTGGGCTCAGACCAGCAAGTTCAGAGGCAGCACCTACGCTGTGCATCATCTGCAAGAAAAACTCCAGTAGATCGGACACTTCCCAGCTTCTCTCTGCTCGCTGGCAAAGAAGGAACCCAGCTGGATGCTGGCACCGGGGCAGTCTGGACACGCTGGGGCTCCCGGAGAGAGTCTGGCCGGAGGGAGCTCCTGGAAGTGGTACCGATGGATCCACACTTGGGGAGCGTGCTCCTGCAGATGGGGCGGAAAGTTCCCAGCGGAGACCCGAGAAAGCAATGGCAGAAGCGCTGCCCGGAGGAGGATTCAGGCTGCGACCCGCCCCCGGAGGCGGGCAGACGGAAGGGACGTGGCCTTGGCTGCGCTCCAGAGCTGCTAGCTCAAAGGCCCGATTGTCTGCCAGCAGCAGATGTGCTGCTTCGGGCGGCGGCACAGAGGGGCTTTTCTGCTCTTCTCAATGACAGATCTGTGCCGTTCCCGCCGGGCAAGTCCCGCTGCGTCGCCCCGGCCCTTGCCAGATTCCCCGGCAGCCGGGAACCTGCCGGCCTGCCGGAGAAGGGCGCTCTGTGTGCCGGACACGAGTGGCCTTTCCCGATTCCGCTGGAAATGTCAAAAGGGAGTCGGATGCCGTCAGCTCGACGGCTCTGCGGCGGGGGGAGTGAAGCCGGGGTAGGGGGAGTGGAGACCTGAAAACGGCTGGAAATAACTCCCCAGGGAGAGACTGAGTTTGGCTTGCTCCTGGCTGCGCAGGGCAGAGAGTTATCTGCTGGGCAGGAAATTTCCTCTTTGTCCTAAGGACTCAGCTGGCGTCTTTGCTGGATGCGAGAGGACAGGGAGCACGGAAGCAAAAGGGATTTGGGGGCTAGTTTGTGCTCACGGTATACAGCGAGCCCCATCCTGCTCTGCAGGATGAAGGGTTGAACTGGAAATCAATGAGTGAAGCTGAGACCACATCACCCACCAGGTGCTCAGGACATCCTTGTCCCCACTCAGGCCAGTGTCCCTAGGCTGTCACCACCCAGGGCTGGGGATCTCAGGGTTGCTGCCCCATGGCAAGGGCATTTCCCACAGAAGACAGGGCTGCAGCTGGGACCCCACCCTACTGCGGGACCAAAGTCACAGGAATTCACAGGAGCAGGCGTCCCCCTTTCCAGGAGTCATCCTTTTTGGGGACAAACAGTGTGGGCACCTATTTTCAAAACCTATTTTACAGCCTGCTGGCTACAGGTGGACATGAGGGCCCAGAGCCCCTAGAGGAAAATGGCCATTGTGAAGGAGTGTAGTGCTTCAGCCAAGATCACAGATTTTCAAGGCAACCCAGGCTGCAAATCCTCCGTGTACAGCATGATCCCCGTACCGGAATGTCCCAGACATGGGAGCATCCCACTGATGGGTCACTAACCGTTGGGGTGTGTTTAGGGCCACATAACAGCAGGACAGGCCAGCCGTTGGGGCAGGTTCCCCTGGTGCTGCTGGCGGGGCTGGCCCGTGGCCAAAGCAAACTCCAGCTGCCGAAAGCCCGCACGGCATTTTCCTCAGCACTGATAAGGCTGAGCTGCAATCACAGCCACAAAAAAAAGCTGTCCTGGCCTTCCCCAGGCTAGCTGAGTGCTGTGCCAAGCACATCAAGGATTGCCCGAGATGAAAGCCCACGTCTGCTGTGCCGCACAGGCATGAAATGTCACCTGCGGCCGGCGAGATCAGAGGGGACACGGGCTGTGGGACAGGGGACAAGGGCACCCTGCACATGGCTTGTAGGGCTGGTCTTGTAGGGCTGCTCTGGGGACGAGAGGATGCACTGGGTCACATACCTTAGTGGAACGTAGCAGGAGGTGGCATGGAGCAGGATGTCCCCAGGGAGAGGGTGTCATTGAGGGTGGTCTGTGTTTGATGCAGGTGCCACAGCATAGCCCTAAACTGGGTTCAAGGGGATCTCCAGGAGGTGATAAGTGGTGGGAAATGGCAAGGCAGGAGGCTTTTAACAAAGAGTCTGTGTGGTGGTTCTCCCGCTGTTGGGGCTTGGCTTCCCCCCATGGCTTCAGCCTCCATGCAAGCCCCTTCCCTGGCAGCTCAGCTGGGTCTGAGCACCATGTGTGCACCCCCAGCTCTCTGGGGACCCTTTCCCAAGTGTGCCAGCCCATACACAGCTGGGGAAGCAGCTCCAGGTCCAACTCTTGGGCTCTTTGTTTTGCTGCAGCGTCCCAGGGAGGAAGGATACAGAGAGGTGACAAGAGGAAATGAGCTTTCTGTTCACTTCCAAACCTGCAGGCAGAAAACAAGGACATCCTGCTGGGGTGGCTGGGCAGGGACACAGTGTCTGTTCTCTGAGGGCAGTGTGCTGGGCTGGGATATTGCTGGCATTGACACCCTTTCCTACAGGGACTATGCCAGACAGAGCCTCACAGCTTTTGCCTCTGGTCCCACGCTGTGCCCAGCCTGGCCAGCTCGTTCAGGGGCAGTGGAGGGGGTGGTGGAACCAGGAGCCAGGCTCAGGCAGGCGTGGTGGAGCTGGAGCAAGCAGAGATGAACTCAGGCAGCCAGGAGATGGCTGGAACACATCCAATCATCTATTTCCCAGGTGTAACCTGAGCACACACTGCTCCTCCCTGCCATGGGCTACCACTGGCCAGTCTGGACACCCAGGACTTTGGAGCCCACTGCCTCAGAAAGGATCGAGATGCTCAGGGCTATAAAGTCCTACTGCCCGTGGAGGAGACCAGGGTGCCCAGGGGTCAGGATCCCACTACCCAGGGAACAAACAGAGTCATCCAGAGTGCAGCAGGCAGAATGGCTCATGCTGCAGCACATGGGGCTGCAGGCCTTTCCCACCAGCATCTATAGCAGCATTGCTCAGGGTCTTTCCATCCAGGAGCCATCTGAATGACACAGAAGTACAGCGAGTGCCTGCCCGTAGCCCGCCAAAAGCCTGGCCAAGATTTGTGTGTTTTCTCATGCGCCAACACCACCCAATTCCTGTGCTGTGTGCAGAGGGACAGGGATGCAGCCTGTTCTGTCAGTCTGCAGTCACCTCCAGCTCCCGGGGCTCTGATCCCAGCATGCTGTGGAGAAGCACCCCAGCTGTGCTGGTGTGAGTCACAACACAGGCACATGGGCACACACATTTCCTACTGCCCTGATGGGAAAAGAGACACGGTCACATTCACAGTCCCAGTAGGGACTGGCAGAGAGAAAAGGATTGGGATTCACAGGGAAAGTAATTTTTTGAAACCTTCTTCTGGACCAAAATAAGCTTTTTAACAGATCTGATTCTATGAAAACTCATCACCTCCTGGAGGTTTCTGTTCAGATGGACACTCTTATGAGGGTCAGGGCTGGTTTCAATTGCCATTGTGCAGAAACAGCTGTGCCAGACCCAAAAATGATACCATGAAAGTCAGCAGAGCCCCAGACAGCTGGATGAGAACAATCCACCACCAGGAAACCACCGAGTTTTTTGGCAGAACTGCCCCTACAAGACGAACAGAAGCCTGGCTAGCCCTCCCCACCCCACCATGCAGAGTTATGGGAGAGATGCTGAATAAAAGAGCTTGGTCCCATACTGTGGAAGTCCCTGGTCCTTACCTGTAACCTTTCCCAGACTGAGCATCTGTGCATCTTTCACCCACATAGGCACCAGTCCTAACACCCACACCCTCACAGCTACACTTTGGTTAACCCAGACCTTGGCACAGGTGTGGGTGCAGCTGCTGCCATTTGCCTCCATGCCTGGGTTCAGCTACACCTGCCGGGCACCGCCAGCCTGGGTAGGCAGGTGTCACAGCTCAGAACAGTCCTGGCTCAGCGTCCCTGGTGTGGGGTGAAGCCACCACACCAGTCGCCAGCCAAGGCTTCAGGAGCACTTTGCTCAATGTGATCTGCTCCTGGATGCCGATGGGATTAACATGGGGTATGAACAGCAACTAGCCCAGGTGAGTTCTCTGGCCATAGCCTCATATTTGAATCCCACATAGCTCCTGCAGAAAACAATGAATATTAGAAACAAGTGTTGTCCCTTGGATTTGATTCTTCTCAGTGACCAGAACTTAAAGCCAGAGGAGTCTGATCCCTGCAGGGAACAATGCAATGCCTCCTGTTCAAGGGCTCTGGTGAGTCTCAGCCTGGAAATATCTCTAAGCTGCCACAGTTTTGTGATCTAGCACCACATTCAGGCAGCCCCAGGGCTGTATTTCTTTGGTGGTACTGGGTGGTTTCTAGTCTCTCTGCTCTTCCACAGCTCAGCACAGCTGGGGTGGCAGCAGGCACGTGGGGGTCTGGCACCCACAGAGCTGTGGTGACACCACTTTCCCAAGCTCAGGTTTCCTCAACTCCTCCTTTGATGTTTTTTTCCATTTGCAGGGAGGAAACTAGAATTGCTGCCTGGAGGTGGGTGACATTTGTGTCAGATATCCAAGAGCAGGAGTGAGGGACTTGGACATGGGCCAATCATGGAGCTCTGAGCCGGGATGAGGGGCATGAGCTCTGCAGCACAGCTGGGCACCGCTGGTACTTGGCTCATGGCCCCAGATTTCACCTTTCCTGATCTGGACAGAGAAGGTAAAGCCACACGGTGCAGAGGACCCCCACCGATTTCTTCTCCAAGCAGTCAGTGAATCAGCAAGAGCGGTGCTATTCCAGACCTGCTTTGGAGACCGATTGAGGGCGTGAAATCACCAAGTTCATTACCACAGGATGCTGGGGAGGCCAGGTATGCAAATGGATTGGAGAGGGACGAGGTCTGTCAGTGGAGGTAGATTCATTAGAGCTATTAAGGTACTTCCGTCCGGATGCAAACCTTTTCCCAGGAAGTCCCCGAACTGCCAGCCAGCAGCTGGGAGGGACGTCGGGAAACACATCTTGTTTCTTCTGCTCTTCCTGTGAGTAGTGTTACAGAAGAGTCAGACGTGGGAAAATACCTGTGAGATTCAGAGCTGAAAAGGAAAGAAAAAGAAGCAAAAATCGTTGCTGAGGGTTTCAGCGCTGAAAGGGTTAGGAGCAGTTAGTGAGGGCAAGCTCTAAGGTGGGGAATGGCCGGGGTCCTTACGGGATGAGGGTAGAGCCCAGACCTCGTGGCTTAGCGACCAGCACGGGAAGAAGGCGGGGAAGAAAGCTGGCAAGAAAAGGAGACAAACAGCCGCTGCTGGGACAGGGAGGGCTGCCAGGAACCCAGCGGGGCCAGGACCGGGGAGCCCAGCCAGGACCAGAGGCACACTGCTCCCGGCCATGGGTGGGGCGAGGGCAAGATGTGCGGGGGGCGGCTGTGCTGCGGGGAGCACGATGGTGCAGGGAGCTGGACCCCAGCCAGCCGCCGGGCCCCGGCCAGCAGCGGGGTTGAGCTCAGGGCAGAGAGTACCCCAGCATCGGGGTGATGTGGGCAGGGGATCCCCCTTTTTGCAGTGTGACGATCCCCAAGGTGGACAGGTTAGGGAGAACCCCGTCCTCAGGGTCACTGGAGTAGGCGCACCCCATCCCCAGGGATATCAGGACAGGGGACCTGGGGGTGACAAGGGCAGGGGACACCCCTCCCCCCAGGTGACCGGAACGGGGCACATCCTACCCCGGGCGGCCACGGGCACAGCGATATCCCCTCCCCACGCGGAGACGGGGCTAGCGGGGATGCCGCGGGGCGAGCGGCCCGGGGCGGTACCCGTCCCGTCGGGCCCGGGGCCGGTCCCCGCCCGCCCCCGCCCCGCCCCGGCCG
>WEKY01011580.1:36353-66403 GCA_013390045.1 Picathartes gymnocephalus | reverse complement strand
CCGGCATCCGCCAACCCGGGGGCTCCGCCCGAGCGGCCCCGGCGGCGGGAGCGGGAGGGGAGCGGGGCCGGGGCCGGGCTGGGACTCTCGCCCCTCCGGCTGGCGGCGGCGGGGGGGTCCCCGGGGTCCCCTGAGCTGGGGACGGGCTGTCGCCGCGACGTGCGGGTGCCTGGAATGTGCTGCTGGCACCCCGGGGTGCTGGGGAGTGCCGGGATCCCGTAAGGTTGGGGATGCTGGTGGACTCCCAGGGAGCTGGGGAACTGCAGGGCTGGGGATTCTGGGGGACTGCCTGAGGTCCTGGGGACATATTCGGGCTGGGTGTGCTGTGGGTTTTCTGGGTGGTGGGACATTGCACCCCAGGTTGCTGCAGGCCCCTCTGGGGTGCTGAAGGGCACAGGGGTGCTGTGGGGTTTGGGGTGCTTCCGCGTGCACATGGAGATCCCACCATGGGATTGTGCATGGTGCTGTGTGTGTACCCTGGGTGTAAATTTAGTTTCATCTCTGGGCCCCTCCTCACAGCAGGATGAGCCCAGGCCATCGTTGCTGATCCCATGTATTGTCAGCAGCCCCGAGGGAATCAGGAGGTTTTGGTGGAAGGTGCTGGTGGGCAGCTGTGGTGGGGGTGTGAGGAAAGGGGTTGACGTTCTCTAGTGAAGCTGTAGGGAGCCTATAGCACTAGAGGTGTGAGCACTAGAAGTAGAGCTGATCCCCACGTTGCTAACTCTGTGTGTGGACTCTACACCTGTTGTCCAGGTTGTGTGTGAGTTCAGGGAGGTCCCTGACAGGCCCTGGAGCTGGTGCAGAGCCTGGGCAGCCCCTTTGGCCTCCCAGCCAACTGGGTCATTGATGACGACAGAAATAACAGTCAAATCCTGGAATTAGGCTGTTGAGATGATCGAAGCATTTCCCTTTCCCTCCCTGGGTCAGCGTTGTGCACCCACGCACCTGGATCTGGCTCCTCCAGGAGCAGCTCCAGCATAGACAACATGGTCATGGTGGCCTGGGCAAAGAGGCACAGGCCCTCCCGTACAGCAGGGGACAGGGGCAGCAAGGTGTCATGAGCCCTGGATACCTCCTGCTGCACCCAGCCACAGTGCTGGCAGGTAACACTGCAGGTGACAAGCACGTGTGACAACTGGCTGTGTGCAAGGAGCCCGAATCCTGGCAGGTTGCTGGCAGTGGAGGAAGCCGTGTGCTTGCTCAGTGGTTTCCCTTTAACTTTGGAACAGCTTCAGTTCCAAGCTTCAGGGCTTATCGCCCGCGTAGCTACGAGGGAAGCATGCCTGGCTGAGATAAATCAAGTTGCGCTGGCCAGGGCTGCTCTGGACTCTGTTCTTCTCACATTCCTCATGACCTCAGTATTTTGGCTCAGGAGGAGAGCCAGGGAGAACCCTCGCTGTGTCCAGCCCCAGCCCCGCCAGTGGGGCAGCTTGGGCTGCACTGCAGCAGGTGGTTGAACCGGGCTGAGGGCTGCTACAACTGTGCCCCTGGAGAGGGAAAGGGCCCAAAGGTCTTGAGCTTTAGGAACAGCTCCCCCAGACCTCTCTTCTGCCAGTCCAGGAGCTTGGGAACCCCAAGGGGAAATTGCCCCTTGAGATATGGGGTCCCAAGGTGCAGCCTGCAGCTGGGGCTGGGGCATGAGGACCGGGTGGTACCTGGGCTGTGCCAAGGTGCCCAGCCTCCCTCACCCTGACATGACTTCTTACTGTGATCAAGCAGAGCAGCTCCAGCTTTGGCCTCAAGTTTCCCATGCTGGCATCAGTACAACAGGATGAGGGGAAAATACAGATGTGAGCCCAGGGCAACGCGTAGCCCTGCTTCCACAGGGGTGGTTGGGTGCTTGCACATCCTTCTGTTTCCTTTGCTGACAAGCCTCTTTACCAGTCTTTTGCTTGTACCGCCCTGCTTTTCTGTCGAAACGTCAGGGCTAGAAACAACACTTCCATTGCTTCCAAAGAGAGCTGGGATCATGTAAGGGCTCCCCGCAGGGGTCCATGCGCCCAGCCCCTTCAGCAACCAGTACCAGTGCCCAAGGGAGCAGCTGAAGCTGCTGAAAATCAGCTTTTGGCACAAAGTGGCTGGTGCAATTGGCCCCAGCAAGACTTCAATCCAGGTGGAGGGTGGTGCCTGAGTGGTGCCATGGTCGTGGCAGCCAGGTCCGGCTGGCGCCGACAGTGGCTGGACTGCGGGTGTAGGGACTCAACCTGCTGCACTCTGGGGCCATCTGCCCCCACTTGTCCAATCCGACCCCACACCTCTTCCCCAGCCCAGGGACAGTTTGCACAGCCTGGGGGGGTGTTTGCACCTTGCAGGCCCTCCAGGAGGGTTTGCACATCATGAGGTCCCTTGGGCCATTTGGATGTGGCTGGGAGCTGGCAGGTCCCATCACCTTTTTTGGAGCTGGGTGAAGACACAAACTCCTGCCCTGGGTCCAGCCCATCCTGTCAGACCAAAAGAAATGGGGTCCAGAAGCAGTGGGAGGATGTCCCCCACAGTTGGGTTGCAGCTGCTGACATTGGCTGAAGGGGCCATAGGAGGTGGCAGGTGACAAGCAGCCTGTGCCCAGCTCAGTGGAGGGGACACCAGCTCAGTGCTGGTGCAAAGGGCACCTTCGCTGCTGAAGTGGTGTGGGAGGTCTCCAGGCCTCGGCAGAGGAGGCTTTTCCTGTCCCCAGGCAGGACAATACCCAGGCCAGGCGGCGGAAGGGAGCTGCCGGCCACTTCCCCCGAGGAAACGCACCCGCGGGCTCTGGCTCCTGTTGCTCTCTGTTCCTCTTTGATTTACAACGTGTGTGGAGCCCAGCGGGAAGTTTGTCCTGGCCCCAGCACTGTTTAATTACCTGCAGCAAGGGCCATGCAGAGGAGGAAGCCAGAGTCTTCCCAGGGTGGGAGGGATTAGATGAGGTGGGGGATGTGTGGACCCTCTTGGGCATGAAGCCAGCACCTTGGGAATGGTGTATGCCAGCATGGAGCTGGGATGTTCCCAGGGGAGGTGGAATGGGTGCCAGCTCAAAGCTGGGATGATTCCAAGGGAGGTGGAAGTTGGGATGTGCATCAGCTGTGGGTGGGTTGGCAGAGGAGTTGGATTCTGGAGAGCCCCAGAATCTGTCCTGGTGACTAGTGGGAAGTGTTCTATCTCTGCCCAGTTGGACTCAGACCCCAACCCTGTGCACTGGGCTGGGGGTGGGAGGCTGCTGTGGTGCCCAGCCCAAGCCTGGCCTGGCGCTGCCACAGCTGCTCTGCTGGCTCCATGGGGTCAGGGCAAGCTGAGGGCTGGTGGCCGCAGCACCAGGCCAGGGAGTGGCCGCAGCAGTGGCGTGAGGGGCGGATGTGGGTGTTTCTGTGCAGCCAAGGCCAGATCCTGTGCTGTTCCCTGGGCAGCAGTGAACCTCAGCTTCCCTGAGGTCTGCGCCCAAGCCACCATTCCTCTGCAGCATTCCTCCTCCCCTGCTTTCTTCTGAAAATAGCCCAGTGCCAAATGCTTTGCCCACCAACAGCTGCTCAGCCCCATGGCCACCTGTGCCCCATGGGCAGAGCTACCAGGACCGTGATGCCATGCACAGCAGCAGTGGCTGCTCCCAAGGTGCTGTTGTCTTATCCTGCTCCTGCCAGGAGCACTTCACACCTGGGCCCCAGCATCCAGATGCTGCCAGATGTTGCAGCAGGTCCCAGCTCAGTGCTCACAGCTGGTGGCACCCCCAGCCATGACCTCACTTCTGTTGGCTGTCCTCCAGTGTGTCCATGCCTGGCTCCTGGGAAAACCAGGCTCCTATTTCATTTGCCTCTGCCTTATCCCATGTTATCGACAGGGAAAACCAGTCAGGTCTCTCCTGGGGGTCATCAGCCCATCAGGACACCCCGGAGGCCTTGTGGAGCACCCCGGGTGGTGAGAATGGACATCTCACCCACCACTGATGGGTGCTGGCAGCTCCCTGCAGTCACGTGGCTTTGCCAAAGCATCAGTTCCCTTTATCCAGGGATAAAGCAAACTTTGCACTGAGTATTGCACCTATACAAATTTTAGCCTCTTTTTTTTTCTTGGCCTGCTCCCACTGTATGGCCAAGCTCCAGCTCATGACCCTCAGAGCTGGCAGCATGGCCATCCCACCCAAGCTGTGGAGCATTCCTTAAATGTTCAAACAATCCTGGCCCCACAGGCAGCACCACACTCGCCCGGTCACTGGCTCCAGTGTCAGCCCTGGGCTGAGGGAGGCCAGGGGACACGGCAGATGGCAGGTGGTGGCTACCCCCGGGCTCTCCCCGGCTGGGGATCAGGGCTGTGTGGCTGCCTGGGGCTCACGAGCCCTGGGGTCACAGGGTTTGGCTGGACGTGGTCTCGTTGTTGCAGGTTGATGGTCCCCTGGTCAGCAGCCTTCCGGGCAGAAGATGGCTCAGCCGGCACCCCTGAACCAGAACCTCCCAGGTAAAGACACCAGGGCTGTCACCAGGTAGTGGCAGCAGAAGGGGTACAGCAGGGGTGGGAGGGCTGAACTGTCCTGTCCAATCCCAGTGGAGTTCCTCACTCCAGCACCAACCCTGACATGGACTGGGTGCCCTGTGACACCCTATGGCACCGAGGGTGCTGGAGACAGACACACCGTGGAGGGGAGGGGCCTGCAGGCTGTAAATTCCAGTATAACCCATTTGGAAAAGCCATCCTGTCTCCACCAGGTCCCTGCCTAACTGTCCCTGCTCCTCTTGTAGATCTTGGGGGCCCGTTCTTGTACCAGGACCAGGACAATGGAGAGAAGAGCTCGTATTCTGTGGAAACCCCTTATGGCTTCCTGCTGGACCTTGATTTCCTGAAATATGTTGATGATATTGAAAGTGGCCAAACACTCAAGAGAGTGCCACTGCCTCGCAGGGTGAAAGGGTCCCGTCCACCACCCAGCACGCTGCGCAGCCCCAGCAGCCACACCAGCACCTGGACGTCCACAGAGTCCCTCACCTCCACAGCCAGCGAGGACGGCAGGACTGCACTGCTGCTGTCCCCACATGGCCGAGTACCCCTGGAGCCTGCGAGCAAGCCAACCTCCCACCCCATCTCACCACCGCCAGTACGGCTGCTCCCGCCTCCTACCCGCAAGTGCCTCGTGCCAAACCCCCAGGTGGAGAAGACCTTGCTGGAGACAAGCAGGAGGCTGGAGCAGGAGCAGGGCCGTTTGCAGGATATTGGTGGTCCCTCCCACAGTGGCCTGCTGGGTGCCCTGGGCCACCCCCCCCACTGGGTGCCAGTGGGCATTGAGGGCCAGGCGGGCTGGGGCCGGGTGAGCCCTGGCAGCTCGGGGTGCAGCACTCCAGCTGCAGGGCTCAGCACAGCCCCGCTGCAGCACGTGCGGGAGCAGATGGCTGCAGCCCTGCGGCAGCTCCGGGACCTGGAGGAGCAGGTGAAAACCATCCCACTTCTAGAGATGCAGATCTGTGAGTTGAAGAGGGAGAAGGCGAAGTTGCTGGAGAAGCTGTCAGCAGAGCCTGGCAAGGCACTGTATCACCCCTCTGGCTCTGAGGCGGCAGGGGTAGGAGGTGAAGAGCTGCCCCGCACGGGGCCAGAGAGTGAAGCAGAGCCAGTGAAGGAGCGAATGAGCAAAATTGCAGAGCTGAGGAAGCTGACAGAGAAGCTGGCTGTGCCTGAGCGGAGCATCAGGGCTTGGCCAGGCAGGAGCCCCAGGGTGGCTGAGAGGCTGTGCCGCTCTGTGGCAGTGGGTGAGGACCGGGCCATGACAGATGCCGTCTTCTACTACCGGTCGCAGCAGGAGAGTGGGGATATGCCAGACAGTGGCAAAGGGGGACGCAGGGATGTGGCCGTCTGGGTGCTGGAGTCCTCGCTGGGGCTGGCCACTGAGGCGGAGCGGGAGCTGGAGCTGCTGCAGCAGACAGTGGGGCACCAGAAGGAGGTGATCGCCCTGATGGAGGGGCACCTGCAGGAGGCTACGCGGGAGCTGGAGGAGCTGCGGCTGGAGGTGTGCGCCCGCCGGCCCCGCGGGCAGGTGGACAAGGAGGTGATGGCCAAGCCACAGGTAGCCGAGGCACTGGTGGAGGCTGCAGTAGAGACACAGAGCCGGGCAGCTGGTGACCCCCCAAAGACGGCGGAAGCAGGCGTGGAGTGCTGCCCCCCGACCTCCTGCGTTGCCGTGGGATGCTGCCCCGACAGGCGGGACGTGGCAGTCGGACCTGATTCAGCTGCCAGCTGCAATGACAAGGGCAGCCAGACAGATGTGGGCAGCATTGTCCTGGCAGGAGAGAAGGAGCCTGGTGCGGGCAAGGTGATGCAGCCTGGCCTGGGTGATGGCCTGAGCAGCCCCTCAGTGCCAGGCACAGGAGCAGCGAGAGGGATGTGCCCAGACAGCCAAGGCCTCGAGCCAGCTGTGCTGGAGACGACACATGGCAACCAGGACCCATCCCCAGCGCAGGACACTGGAGCTGCCCCAAGCCCTGTGGCTAGTGAGTGTCACCAGGGATGATGCCAGGATCTGGGCTGGAATGTTCCTGCAGGAAGGGAGAAGGTGGCCTTGTCAGGGACAATGCCTGCAGGGCCAATACTACCTGTGCTCCAGCAGTTGCCTGTGTCCCTTCCATGCCTGTCCAGGGGCCTAGTGGGTTTGGGGTGCTTGCTAGCCCCAGGGAGAGACTGTTTACAAGAGCATGTAGTGACAAGACAAGGGGGAGTGGTTTCAAAATGACAGTAGGTTTAGATTACATATTAGGAAAAATTCTTTACTGTGAAGTGGTGAGGCCCTGACACAGGTTACCTAGAGAAGTTGTGGATGCCCCATCCCTGGAAGTGTTTAAGGCCGGTTTGGATGGAGCTCTGATCAGCCTGGTCTAGTGGAAGGTGTCCCTGACCATGGCAGTGGAGTTGGAATATGACCTTTAAGGTTGCCTCTAACCCAGACTACTCCGTGATTCTAAAATTCTATGATTCTTGCTCACTGGCCCTTGACATCCATCTCTTTCCCTGTAGGAACCCTGAAGTCCATCATGAAGAAGAGGGATGGTCCTCCCCAGAGCAAGGCAGAGGGCAGCAAGAAGAGCCTGCAGTTTGTGGGCGTGCTGAACGGGGAGTATGTGTTGAGGGGCTCCTGGCACCCCTGTGAGCCAATCCTAGTCCCCTGGGCCTGTCCTGGGCTAGGGCCAGTGGCAGGGCCTGAAGGGGGTCAGGCTGGTGCTGTGTTGCCACTGAGCATCCTCCCTCTGTGCAGGTATGAGAGCACATCCAGTGAGGAGGAGGAAGGCAACAGCTCCTCTGAGAAAGCTTCGGTCAACAGCTCCAACAGTTCAGAGCAGGGAGACACCGAAACCTCAGAGGAGGAGGCTGGGGAAGGCACATGTGAGCCCAGACTGGAGTGCAAGGAGACTGATGTGACCCTGCTGGAGCCCCCCGAGGTGAAGGAAAAGTAAGTGCCAGTGGGGAAGGCTCCCTGCTCCCTGGCCCTGCCAGCTTGGGGCATCTGCCTCAGTTTCAGTGCCGCCAGTGGGAAAAACCCATTCAGCTCCTGCAGAGACCATTCAGCAGGAAACAATCCTTCCAGTTTCTTGGGTCTGCTAAGGAAAGGATGAGAGGCCCCAGATGCCTCTTTGCTGCAGAAGATAGTTTAGAGGGGGGACAAAAAAACCAACAGCCTTCAATAGCATTTTTCAACAATAGGAAAAAATGAGGCCTAAGAATGGGTGAATCGTGCCCAAGCACATCCATATAAGGCTCCATTCTATGGCAGTTTGCAGAGGTTGAAGCAGCCAGGGTGCAGCCACGGGGCTGGAGGTTGCACTGTGGGGACCTTGCGGAGAGTTACAGGCACTGGGGAGCTCTGCAGGGGAAGTCAAGGTGCTCCACTCCACAGGTTTGGTGGGGTGATGCAGCCCCACACCATGGACATCCTCATGCTCTCCACAGGTTCGAGCTGAGCCCCAGGATGAGGGAGGCCTGCCTCATTGTCAAGACCCACCTGGGCCACCCCAGTGCTGCCAAGAGCAAAGAGGTGGTGAGTGGGGTACTGGGGTGGGATGGCTTACCCAGCCCCTGCCAACATCCCTCAGAGCTGGCCCTACTCAGAGAGGGGTCAGCAAAGCCTGGCTCAGCACCTTCCCCCAAAATACAGTCCTTTGCTCCAGGGTTTGTCCCAGTAACCTCAGAACCCATGTGGACTCAGCTCAGGCCATGCCCAGCATGGGTTTGGGCAGTTCAGGGTCCTGCCTTCACCCACCCCCTCTGGAGCAGGCATTCTGCTCCCCCCCAACCTGGGCTGGCAGCAGGGGGTGGGTGCCAGGGTGTGAGGCCATGCAGAGAGCTCAGCCCCTCTCTGCCCACAGCTCGCCAGCAGCAGCCTGGTTCTTCAGGAGTGGTTCCGTCTGTCCAGCCAGAAGTCGTCTGTCCCTGACACGGTTGCCAACCACCTCCTGGCCTTTGCCGAGGTCTCACCAGCTCTCCTGGCCCACGTGGTGAACCTGGCAGATGGGAATGGCAACACAGCCCTGCACTACAGTGTCTCTCACTCCAACTTCCACATCGTGCGGCTGCTGCTGGATACGGGTCAGTGTCCCCCACCCCCAGAAACATCCCCTGGCCACCATCCCACTGTACCCCAGGTCATGTCCTGGCCATATCAGTGGAGGGGCAAGGCATTGGCAGCTGAGGGGCAAGGAGAACTGCCCTGGGCTATGTCTGTTCATAGGTGTGGGGGTGGGAAGTCACCCCAGCCCATTTGGGAACCCAGATTTGATGGGGGCGGATCCATCAGCAGTTCTGTGCCTGTGGGGTGGCTCACAGCACCCTGGGCAAGACTGTGAGGGGGAGCCAGGCATGTGGCTTGGTCCATGTCTCCCACCAGCCCTGCAGCATCCTGAGCCCCCTCTGCCCACCCCCGCAGGGATCTGTAACGTAGACCACCAGAACAAAGCTGGATACACCGCCCTCATGCTGGCAGCACTGGCAGCCGTTGAGCACGAGGAGGACATGAATGTGGTCAGGAGGCTCTTCAGTATGGGCAACGTCAACGCCAAGGCCAGCCAGGTTCGTGCGGGCTGAGGGCCACCACATCCTGACCCTCCTACCCCCAGGCAGATGCCAGAGCCACACTCAGCTCTTCCAAGGGCAGGACAATGGCTCCAAAACCTGGACGCGTCGGTGCATGGGAGGGCATCACCTGAGGAGCTCCTCCTGCCTGGCAGCAGGGCTGTCGCAGCAGTGGTTCTGTGGTGCGGGTACAAGGGGGTAGCACAGCAGGGGCAGGGGTGGCCTGGCAGTGTCCCTTCCTTGCAGGCTGGCCAGACAGCACTGATGTTGGCTGTCAGCCATGGCCGGCAGGAGATGGTGGAAGCCCTGCTCGCCTGCGGGGCCGACGTGAACCTGCAGGACGAGGAGGGCTCCACCGCGCTGATGTGTGCCTGCGAGCATGGCCGCGTGGAGACCGTGAAGCTGCTGCTGGCTCAGCCAACCTGCAACATCTCCATCGTGGACAGTGTAAGGTTCTGCCACTGGGCCTGGGCAGCCCACGCTATGTCCTGTTCCCAAACCCCTTTCTACATGCTCTCCCTTACTTTCTAGGATGGTAACAACGCTGTTGCCATTGCGCTGGAGGCCAGTCACAGTGACATCGCTGCGCTCCTCTATGCCCAACTCAACGGCATGAAGGCGCAGGCACCCGTGAGTACTACACCACTCCCCACGGGAGGGGAAAGGGCTGTGACACAGATGAGTGTCTCCAGGAAGACACTGCAGGAGCAAGAGCTGAGCATTTCAGGTGTCACGTGCTCATAACAACCCTGCTGGCCCTGACCAGGAGTCCCTGGAGGGGTCTCTGGTGACTCTACTCTCTCTGCAGCAGGGAACGTCACCGACAGCCACAAAGAGCCCTGGGAGTCCAAAGAAACCAAATTAGAGTGACTTTGGGATCCAGCCAGGGGCCACCATCAACACTAGGCTGTGATTAACATCCCCTCACCTGTCACCCCTCTGTGCCAAACGGCTCTCTGCAGCTTTAGTCCTGTCACAAGCACCATCCCTGGGCCTCCCTCGCCTGTCTCCTCCACTGGATGCAGCCCACAAATGGCCACCTCACTGCACCGAGTGACTGGAGCCAAGTGACCTCGGGGTGGGACACGTGGGGAGCAGAAGCCACCCCATCCCCTCTGCTCCCTGCTATGACCACTGGAGCTGTGCCACCTCTGAGCCTTCTGCAAGGAGAAATAGCAGAGAACCACCCCAGCAGGAACAGCACCTTGTTTGTGCTCTCTGGCAGCTCCGAGAAGGCAGCAGTGCCAGTGACATGGAGCCAGAAGAGCAAGTGATGGGTCCTGGCCCCAGCAGGGATGTGGTGCTCCGCAGGCACATCCTGTGCAGCAGAGGGAGAGGGAATGCTGCCTTTGACAGGTGCTGGAAGCATTTCCAGACTCAAATACTTGCCCTTCTTTTCTGGCATTTCCTTTCCTGGCTGAAATCTGATTTTCTTTCTTTTCTAGCACATGCACACAAAGCAAAAAAATTACATTGCTTGGCCAAAGGATAAAGTTTAACATGAAATCAGTTGAGATTTGACTTGCTCAATGGCAGCAAAACTTCTGAGCAGTTGGGGTTGCAGCCAAGTGACAAAAGGGGCTGAGGGCCAAGGATGCATCTGGGGACTAAGCCTACCTACCTGATAACCCACAGGGGAAGCAGGTCCTTCTCCCAAGGGAGAGAGACCCATTACCTCCTAAACATTTCCCCAGTTAGGCAGTTCCACAGACTGTGCAGACAGCCAGAGCCCACAACTGAGTTCCTCTCTGCCCACTTTCCATCCCAAAAGGGATGAAAGCAGCTAAGGACAGGAAAAACACATGGGCCAGAAGAGCTCAGAGCACACAGGTGAAGCCTGCAAATGGAAACACGTATGTCAGAGAACATGTGTCTGTGCAAGTGTGTGAGCACCGTGTGGGGTGGGAGCAGGGTAAGGACAAGGACCGGGAGGAGTAATGGTTTTGCATGGGAAGGCAGCTCTGCTCTGAGCCCTTCACAAAGGTAGTGTGCTATGCCCCCCATTCCTGCTCCTTGGCCCAGCCTCACCACTCCTGCCCCTGCCTGACCTGCTCTGAGCTGGGGAACCCCACAGCCCTCCCCAAAAACTTGCTCTCAGCTTTGCACTGGAGTTAATATACAGCGCTCACTGCTACTCCCTAATACACTACTCTGTTTACTGGTATTTTAATACTGATGTTTATTTTAAAGATATAAATAAAAATTAAAGTTATTTTGAAATATTACAATGACATCAGCAGTCTCCTGCCTTCTTGTCTGGCTCACAACAAACCCTGCAAGAGCTGCAGCAGAGGCACAGCCCCCAACCTGAGCAGGTGGCCCCACATTCCAAGTCATTCACTCCAAGTTTATGCAGTGGCTACATCTCTCAGTCTGGTTTTCTTCCTGCTGAAGTGTCCCAGGCAGCTCCAGCGGTGTCTTTGCCCATTTCATTCTGCAGGACTGAGATGGATGCAGGACCAGCTGCAGCCCTCACTACCTGGTTCTCTGTGGTGCTGATATTACACTTCATCATTAAAGAGCTGCCACCAGACCAAGTGTGACGATGCAGATTGCCTCCCTCCTCGGGTAGACCGGGACCAGACTCACCCCACAGGGATATTCCAGAAGGGATAGAGCTTTCTAAGCCACTCTGTCCCAGTCACCCAGCACTCAGGGCTAGAAGGGGCCAGAGCAAACACTCTTGGATCACTGCTGAAGCTGTGAGGGAATGAGCAGCAGCCACAGAACTGAACTCCGAGAGGACTTCTGGCACACACAACCAGTTCTGAGCTCTGCTGTGTCATACGAGCTAGGGAGTGCAGCTTTGTGCTAATGCTATGAAACTGAAACAACCCCAAAGAATCACAAATTACATCAAGCAACAGCACGAACACAAGGGCTTTCTCCATGGCACAAACTCCTCGCCTCACGTTCCCCATGAGCTGCCTAGGGCACAATTAAAACTGGCAGAAAGGGCAAATCCCACAAACACTCTTAACATCAGCCGTACAACAATCAATCCTCAGTGCCTGCTCCAGTTCAACATTTTGCACATCTGTCCCAGCAGTGCTCTGCTTAGCTTTAAAATACCCAAATCCTCAGTTACACCTGCCACTGAACTGCATCAGTCAAACTCAGGACACTGTAGACAAAAACCACTCCCATCAGTCCATACAAGAGAGGCTGCAGATATGGCTCTGCTCAAACACACCACAAACCTGAACCACTCTATAAGCAGATAAAAAATGCCAGTCCTTAAAAACTCGCCGTTGAACTAGCAGTTTTCAGGCTCATTCTAAACCTTTCAGCCTTACTTTTTATTTATGTAATATCCTAAAACAACACATCTAAGGTGGAAGGGAAAGCCAAAGAAAGTGAGATGGAGGAGTCAGTAAATCGAAGAGGAGTGAAAAGCACTTGTTCCCTGTGGGTGACTGCCAGGAAGGACAGCAAGTAGGTTTATTTATGGCAGCACTCACTGAGCAGTTTACTGAGGACACACAGATAGAAGCAGCAGGCCGTTGCTTTGCAAGATAGTCCCAAGCTTTACTTTCAACTTGTGAATAAATTCCACTGAAATCCAGTAAGTTTCCAGTGCCACTTCACCATTACATAGAGAAAATCGCTTACTAGGAAGGTCAGAATTAAGGCTACTGTAATCAAAACAGAATTGTTTTTGCTGTGACAAGTCAGTAAAGATGCAACAACACAGCGATATTACAATGAAGAGACTATGTGCAACAAGCAGGGCATGTTGCTACTGAACCCGACAACAGCGGCAGGTGCTCAGGTCTGGGACAAACCAGGCGGCGCTCGATGAGTGAAACCCGGGAAAGGGGTTACTGGAAAAACCCTTTATTGCAGTGACACGGCCACCACGCTCCTCCCCACCCGCGCCCCATGGTCGAACGAGCTGCGCCAGGCTCCAGCCCCCGACGGACGATCCGGCAGCAGGGGCGGCCCCGGGTCCCGCTCAGCGCAGCCGCCTGGCCTCGCGCTCCGACTCCAGCAGAGTGAGAACGTCGCCCTCGCGCACCGGCCCCTTCACGTTGCGGATGATGGAGCGGCTCGTGTCGTCCATGAACTCCACGCGCACCTGCGGGGCGGGACCGCGTCAGTCTGGCCGGGCCCGATGCGCGGCATCGCGCCCGCCCGGCCCGGCCCGCTCACCTGAGTGCACTGCCCCTGAGAGCCGGTCCGGCCCAGCACCTTGGTGACCTGCGGGGACAGAGCGGCGGGTGAGCGCAGTGCTGCGGCCCGGCGAGGCACGGCATGGCACGGCACAGCACAGTACAGTACAGTACAGCACAGCCCAGCCCCCGTACCCACCCTGGCCAGCTTGATGGGCTGCACGCGGCTCGTGTCCATGGCGGCTCCGGAGCGCGGAGAGGGGCGGGGATACTCCGCGTCGCCTTATATAGCTCCGAGTCTCGCGAGACCCAGTGTTCCGCGCGCGCGCTCCCGCTGCCCCCCGCGCGCTTGCCCTTCACCGCGGCCAAGATGGCGACAGCAACTCGAGTGATCCAGCGGCTCCGCAACTTCCTGGCGGGGGTAAGAGCAGCCCCGAGCTCGGGGCTCCTCTGCCACGCAGGACACTGCGCTGCGCCCCCGGCTCCGCGGAGCCTCCGGCGCAGGGCGGCAGCGTCACCTGAGCTGCTCTGGCTTTGTCTTGCAGCGGGACCTCCAGGCGAAGCTGCAGCTGCGCTACGAGGAGATCGCTAAGAGGTGCCAGGGCCGGGCCGGGCCGGGCGGCGGGCGGTGCGCTGAGCCGCCCCCACTCCGGCCCCGCCGCTGACGCTCGAGTCCTTCTCTGCCTAGGACCCAGCCGCCGCCGCGGCTCCCGGTGGGCCCCAGCCACAAGTTTGCCGATAACTATTACTGCAGCCGGGACGGGCGCCGGGAGTCGCTGCCGCCCGTGGTGGTGGCGGCGGCGCAGAGAATCCTGCCAGCGGGGGCACAGGCCGGCAGGTAGGTCTGACGCTGGCGGTGCTGCGCCGCTGCCGCCGCGGAGAGGGCTCTGCCCTGATTTACACGAGGAACACAGAACGCGCCCAGCAGCAGTGGGGAGTTACCTAGATTGGCAGAAGAATGTGGAACTGATTATTTGGGTCTATATTTCCTTGCAAATAAGTGAGGTGGGAAGAAATTCACTTACTCTGCTTTGGTGAGACCCCACCTGGAACTGTCTGGCTCTGGGACCTCCAAGAAAGGACCTGTTGCAATGAGTCCAAAGGAAGCCACGGAGGTGCTCCAAGGGCTTGAGCTCCTTTGCTCTGGAGCCAGACTGGGAGAGCTGGGGATGTTCAGCCTGGAGAAGAGGAGGCTTCGGGGAGAGCCCCTTGCAGTGCCTAAAGAGGCTCCAAGGGAGCTGGAGAGGGACCTGGGACAGGACACAGGGAATGGCTTCTACTGCCAGAGGGCAGGGCTAGATGAGATACTGGGAAGGAATTGTTCCCTGTGAGGGTGGGGAGGTTCTGGCACAGGGTGCCCAGAGCACCTGTGACTGCTCCCGGGCCCCTGGCAGTGTCCAAGGCCAGGTTGGATGGGGCTTGGAGCAGCCTGGGATAGTGGAAGGTGTCCCTGCCCATGGCAGGGGGTGGAACGAGATGGGCTTTAAAGTTCTACCTAATCCAAACCATTCTGGGACTCTGATTAACAAACATCTCCAGCACTACTTTGCAGCCTGGACTTCTGATCAAATCCAAGTGTGATTTCTGGAATGTTACTAAAGCCTCTTCTCTCTCCTCCTTTCTCTACCCCAGTTCAGGCACTTCAGTGACACCAACAGGGAAAAAACCAGTGACACCAGGACCACCACTTAGGAAGTGGGAAATTTCCAAGGATGAGCCCTACTTGTGAGCAGGGAGCGAGCCAAGGCTGTATGATGTGCACAGGTGGTTCCAGAGCAGCTCTGATGGGAAGGCTGTGCTGGATGTGGCTCCGGGCTGCTGCAGGGAGCTGATGTCTGACTAATAAATGTATATAAAACTGTGATTACCACCCCCCATTTTGTCTATTTTATTTGATTTATTCAAGTTACTGCTGTTTAATACCAGTCTATTTGGTTGGTTGGAATAATGACACAGCACAGGGGTATTTGCGAGCTGTAGTCAGTCAATGAAGAGCAGAGCTGAATAAAGGACAGCCTTGCTCGCAGGGCTCCCCGTGTGCCCACGTTCTTCGAGAAAAGTTCAGCAGCCTGGGGCAGTCCCCTTCCTCGCCAGTGCCAGTGTCCTGGTCTGATCGCACCCTGCTCGGTCCAGCAGAGTGCTGTCCAGTCGGCAGGGTCACTGCCGACTGCGGTGCTGATGGATTTTCAGGGAAGTGCGGGAGAGCGCGGCTGTTGTGGAGCTGCGAGGCGGCTCAGCCGTGCGCTGGCGGCTCCGCCCCAATCACGTGACACAGCCCCGAGGCGTGGGCGGGGCCTCCTCAAGGGCGCGCGCCCGCGCCCCGCCCACGCGAGCACCCTATTGGTGGAAGTCGGGCTTGAGCGCACGCGCTTTTCCTGCGCGCTCTGCGTTTGTAGCGGCGCGGCGACCCTAGCGCGTCCCTCCGGTGCAGGCCCGGGGCATGGCCGGGCCGCGGCTGCTGCCGCCAGGGCTCCCGCTGCTGCTGCTGCCGATGGTGCTGCTGATGCTGCCGCTGATGCTGCCGCTCCCGCCAGGCAACGGTGAGCTGGGGCAGCGGCCGGGCGGGCGGTGCCCATTGGTTCCCCGCACACGCCCTTCGCTCTCATTGGCTGGAGCCCTCGTGCCCCCAGCGCGTGGGGTCCCCTCGTTGGGGGGCGCGGGGGGGCTCTCTGCCGCTGGGTCCCCCGGGCTCCCCTCACGCACCCGTCCTCCGCAGCCACCCCGTCCACCTGCCGCCCGGACCAGTTCCAGTGCGCGCTCGGCGCTCTCTGCTTCCCCCAGGAGTGGCGCTGCGACGGCCACCCCGACTGTGAGGACGACTCGGACGAGTGGGGCTGCGGAGTCGTGACGGCGGCGGAGTCGAGTCCCGGCAGCCCCGCGGTGACCCCGCCGAGGAGCTCGGCGGTGCCGCCCACCGGCAGCGCAGGTACGGGGTCGCGGGGTGCGGGCAGCGGGGGCGGCAAGCTGGACCGAAGCCTTTGTTCCCTGTCGTCTCTGGCCGATCCGGAGCAGCCGCGGTCACCGCGGGTCACTGTGACGGGAGGAAGCGCTATGGGGGACCCGCACCTTCAGCTTCCTCTGGTGGGGACGGTGATGACGCCCCCCAGGGCTCCCTTGGGAAGGGCCTTTGAAGTACTTCCTTCCTTCTTCCAGAACATGCAATTCCCAGCAGCTGCTTCGAGAAGACACTGGAATCTCTCCACCTCCCAGGCTCCTCTGATCTCTGGGAAATGGGCAGGCTGAAGGGAAGAGGATGAGGAGGAGGTTCTGGGCCATCCGGGCTGGCCAGGAGCTGCAGACACAGTGTCTGGGCTTGCGTCCGGCTTTGTCTGCACCCCAGTACTATCGGTACCAGAGCTACTCGGCTCTGGAGCATCCTTTGTCAGACCCATTGGCTGTCTGGGGTGCTTGGAAGGGCTGTTCTGCCTTCCCTCACCTGGGGGTTTCTGGGGATGTGGAGAGGAGGGGGATTACTGCAGGTGTGAGAGACTAGATTTGGGTTTGATGCCTGCACCCGTACACTTGGCAGGTGAGGTAAAGAGCTCCATTTTGGTTGTACCTGTGGCTTCTCAGTGCTACAAGGACAGGTTGGGATGCTGCAGTTCCAGCTCCAGCAGAGAAATTTCCCACCTCTCCCTGTTATGTATTTCCAGTAGGACAGTTTCCCTCCAGTGGAGGTTAATCACAGTAGCAGCAGATAAGGTTTTGCATAAATTGAAAAAGGCCTCTTGGTGCTCTTGAGGTGAGCTGGGAACTCAACCAGGTCTGGATTGAAGGCTGCTTTGAGTGCTGACCATAAGGTGAATTGGAAACCTCATGGGCTTGTTTCTCTTTCCTCACAGAGGCTTCAGCTATGCCTGAGCCTGAGGTCTCTGTGCCGTCGAGGAGTCAAGGTTATACGTGGATCTTGATTGTTGCAGGTATGTGAGACTCCAGAGTTCTGCACATGGTCTTGGACCTACCTACCTTTGGCCATAAACTGAGTATCCTGTTGGGGTCAATTCCAGACCTGTATCAGTATCTGCTTTTGCTGGGCTGGGAGGGCTAAGGGAGGCCTGACACCAGAGCTTAATTATTGCTCTGCCTTGGATGTGCTATGTCCTTGGAAAGGCATTCCATGCAATCTGGCAGTAGCTCACCTCCTCTCTGTCTGTCCTTGCCCTCGAGGGACACTGCTCATCTCTGGCTGTTGGCTCATGGTGTTGAGCAGCAGAGCCCTGTCCCAAGACCAGGGCAGTAAGTGGGTCTCTGCTGGTGCATTCTCCTCTCCAGAGCTCCTGATCATCCTGGTAGCTGCAGGTTCTGTTGCTGTGTGGTGTCTGTCCAAAGCAAAATGCAGATCTGACACCTTCAGTCTTGAAAAAGCATCCAGGGAACAGCTGATGCCTGACAAGAGCCAGAAAGGCTCTTTGCCCTGAAGGGTAAGTGTTTTGCATCCCATGTGCTCCATGTGCCAGAGGGAGAAATTCCTTCTTGCCCTGTGTGTCTGGCTTCTAGATCTTTTCCCTTTGGGGTTAGGTTTTCCCAAGTTTCCTGATGCTTGCCAACCAGGTGCATGGGGTTTAAGTCTGCCCTGAAGCAGCAGAACTCTCCCCACTCCTCCCTGCTGCCAAGGACATGGAGCAGTCCTGCTGAGATACTGACGTCTTCGTGTGGGATTTTTTCCTCCACTTTGCATAAATTGAAGTTAAACCAGGTTTCTTCCCAAAGGACTGTCAATAACCAGGTATTTTTCTGGCTTTGTAACAGGGATCTTTATCCCAAGGTGATAAGGTGGGATTAGCCCAGTCTGTTTCCTGCTCACCACAGAGCCTGACTGAATTGGACATCAGCTCCCAAACCTGAGTTGTTACACTGGACTACCAAGAGGATGCTCTCTTCGTAAATGGATCTTAGACTGTGGGACTACCTTGGCTCCAGAAATAGCAAAGGACCTTCCCTGGCAATGTGACATCAGCCCTCCCAAAGGTGGTTAGAAATGTCTTCATTGTTCTGCATGACAGTCATTACTATTGATGCCCACCAGTGTGGCCTTGGACCTGAAGATTTTTTTCGCCTTGAAATGCTAGGTGCTGTTCAACTGTCTCCTTCCACTTCCAGCCAAGAGCCTTTTTTCATCAGCCCCATTCTTCCCCCTGAATTTTTCAGGGAACAGGAGCTCTCTCACCCATTTCCATAGGCACTCACTGACTACACAGATCAGACAAATACTCCATGTTTGCACTACTGTTTGATGCTGCTCAGTCCCATGCACAGGAGGCTTTTACTGACAGTGCCACCATGGGGGTGACAGTTGCTCTGGCTTTGCTGTGCTGTCACCTGAGCCTGCATGGGCAAGGAGCTCCTCAGCCTTGGGCTGACAGCTCCTGTCACACTCCCTTCCACAAACATCTCCACCCTTGGCAGACCTGCTCTGCCCACCCCAGTGCTGAATGCTGCATGGGGCTCCTCTTAACACTCTTAATGGTGTCTTCCTTAAAACTATTCTGACATGAGTGGTGTCCCTCGAGGGTCCATACTGGGATGAGTGCTATTCCGTGTTTTCATCAGTGGTGTCTAGAGTGGGATCAAGTGGACCCTCAGCCAGTCTGAGGATGAGACCAGGCTGAGGAGTGCAAATGGGGAGGGGGATGTCATTCAGAGGTCATTCAGGTCCACAGGAACCTCATGAAGTTTGATAAGGTCAAGTGGAAGGTCCTGCACCTTTGTTAGGGCAAACCCTGGAGAAGAAATGGCTCCGGGGAGCCTTGTTGTGTCTTGTCCTTGTCTAAAGGGGAATTGTATGAAAGATGGAGAGGGGTTTTTCACCAAGGCCTGTAAGGACAAGGGGAAACAGGTACAAACTGACAGAGGGTAGGCTTAGATAGGACATGAAGGAGTGTTTTGTGATGAGGGTGGTGAGGCCCTGGCACAGGTTGCCCAGAGCATCTGTGACTGCCCCATCCCTGGGACCAAGCTGGACAGGGCTCTGAACATCTTGGTCTAGTGGAGGTGCCCCTGGAAATACGCTATGTCTTGGGTCAGGCACTATCTGTGTGGCACGTGGAGCCCCGGCCAAAAGACTCAGTGCTGTGCACCTCTCAGAACTGACCATGCAGGGGCAGATTAGTGCCCAGTGCCTCTGGTTCAGCACTGGCCACGTGCACCTTGCACAAGTGCTCATTAAGTGCGCCAAGCTGCTGCCTTGGCTGCTGACCTCTGTGCCTTGAAGGTGGGAACTTGTCTTGCCAAGCAGATACCAGTCATCAGCTTTGGAGTAGGAGTCTTCTGCTCCTGGATAGCGTGTGAGTGCTGCCATACCCCACAGGAGAAACTTCTATATGTGGTATGGAGTCCTGAGTTATTCCAGGGCTGCTATTTTTAGTACCAAGGAGTCATTTGCAAGGGCACACACAACCTTCTGTTTCCATAGGGACAGGCGGAGATAGCTGTGGTGACTGACACAGGAGAATAAAGAATGTGAAATGAACAAGTTCTGGAGCTTTCCTTTTTCCTGAATATATGCATTTGCATGGATACTGTATTTGGGAGGCATGGGGTTGCATCACCTTTGGATTGTCGCATCCTGGGAAGGAGGACTTGGTGTGGGTGGGCTGGCGTGGGGCACTGTGGGGAAGCCAACGCTGCTGTGTCTGCCTGGCAGAGACGTGACTCCAGCACACACCAGCTGTAGCAGAGAAAATGAAATACAGGAGCAAAGCAAACAGAGGGTTGGGGACAGGAGGAACAGATGCCACAGTAGCACCAGAGGTGCTACTGCTGAACCGGGGACAGGTGGGGAGCTCAGCCAAAAGCAAGGTGAAAAAAGTGCCTGAACTTCTCCCTTCTTTGCCAGAGCAGAGCACGAAGCGGGGAGCACTGCAGGGCGGGAAGGGCTCCCAGAGTCCCAGCAGGACAGGGCTGAGCTGGGGCCAATTAAAGCGCTGGTGCTGGCAGGACCACGTGGCCGAGGTCAGCCGTCAGGAGCTGGTCCAAGATCATACTCTGAGCTGCAGCTGCCAAGCTGAACCCGGCTGTTCTGTGGTACAAGGCAGAGCGCTTGCTCCATGCGATGGGGAGTGGGGCCCTGGGGCAAACTCACAAGACAGTGCAGGTTTTGCTTACTGCTCCCTGAGCCAAGTGCTTCAGGGTTGAAAGAAACTTTTTATGGATCTTGTGCCAAAACTTGGGGTTGTGTTTCTGACAGCAATTTCCCTTCCTCTATCTGGTGCTAGAAGTGTTTTTGTTGTTCTAATCCCCAGGCTCAGAGACTTCAATTGTAGTGGAGCCCAAGCTGCTTTTCAGGCCAGGAGCATCTTTGTGCTCCACGTCTCTGTATTTAATTAGACCAGTTCATGTACATCAATGTGATGTTTTACATGTTGAAGTAGGATCGTGTTCCAGGGTAAGATCTCAAAGATGAGCCTGTTTAATTTTGGTTCCCCTTTTCCTCGCAAATCCGAAGGATTATTTCCTCCTTTTCAGTTCCAATAGTTCAGAGGAACTTTTACTGCCTACTTGCATTTCCAGTGTCCTGTTCCCTGTTCCTGCCCTGCCTGGGTGAGTGGTGGGGCTGAAGGCTAATATGATGGCACAGGGCAGGAGCACAGGAGCAGCCTGTCCCTCAGGGGATCATCTCAGACACTGCGTAGAGGCAGAGGTGGTTCCTTCACCTCATCCCTTCTAAATCTGCACTGTGGGACTTGAGGGATGAGCTGGGATGTCATGATCATCTCCCTTCCCTGGCTGTGACAGCTGACAGAGCCGGGGCAGCTGCATTAGCCTCTAATGAAGGGCTAGTGCCAAGAGCTGGTGTGGGGGTACAAAGCCAGTACAAATCCTTCGTGTCTGCACCTTCCTATCCCATCAACAGAGGGGATAGGAATCGAGGAAGGTTTGTGCTGTTTCCAGTTTGCTGTCATGGATGTCCTTCCAGGAAACAGCATGCAGCAAATGCAAACAACTAATAAGAACAGAATAAGGGAAAAGAGAAGTGCAGAGCTGGAAATAGTTCCTTACATAAAGGGCTAGTGCCTCAATCTCATTAGTGTCTTAAGGAGCGGGCACTTGGCTGCCTCCAACTGCTACGATGCAAACCCCAATCTGATCAGCAATCGGCTTTGGGACCCCAGCAGGTGCCACGTGGCACCAGGACACAGCTGTGGCCCTCAGGCAGCCACTCCACTGCCCCGAGCTCACAGCACTCATCCCAGTCAGCGAGTGCCCAGTGGGAGCGTTCCCATGAAGCCAGAGTTGCTGTCCCACGGCCCGTAACAGGAGTCACCGCTTTGGAAGGCTGAGCACCATGAGGCAACGGTGGACCAGGCGTGCAAGTCTCTCGGCCAGCCTGAAGATAGGGGATCACCGGGGCCGCTGCCGGACCCCAGAGGAAGAGGAAGCCCACATCCCATTTGCGCAGGACAGCCTGGTAAGGCAATGGAACTCAATGCAGAACGTGGCAGATGGTAACCAGGAGAAGAGCCAGACTCCCATCCAAAGGAACAAGTACCTGCTCAACATTAACGTGGGTGGCAAATTGTTCCAGATAGCTTACAAGGTACTGGCCCAGTATCCCATCACCCGGCTTGGGAAGCTGGCCCTCTATACAGACCCTGTGAAGAAGCTGCAGCTCTGTGATGACTACTTGGTGCAGAAGAATGAGTACTTCTTTGACAGAGATCCTTCAATTTTTCACTACATCTTCCATTTCTACCGCAGTGGGGTCCTGTGGGTGATGGATGAGATGTGCCCCAGTAACTTTGTGGAGGAAATTGAGTACTGGGGAATCCATCTGAAGTACTCTCAACGCTGCTGCCGGATCCTGTTCGAGGAAAAGCGAGATGAACTCAGTGAGTACCTGAAAATAGAGAAGGAGCTGGAGGCAGAACTGGAGCCCCTGGAGTCAGGGGCGCAGTTTGATGGCAAATTTCTGGGTCGGTTTCGGAAGATGGTCTGGAACCTCATTGAGAACCCCTACTCTTCTGTCCCAGCCAAGATCATTGCTGTCATGTCGAGCTTCTTTGTGCTTATCTCCATTGTGGGCATGACGCTGAGCACAGTGGAGGAGATGAAAAACAAGACAGGGAAAATGTGGATGGAGCAGATGGAGATGATCTGTGCTATCTTCTTTACCTCTGAATACCTCATGCGGCTCATATCCTCCTCCAGCTTCAAGAACTTTCTGCGGGCAGCATTTAATGCTATAGACCTGGTAGCCATCCTACCCTTCTACATCCAGATCCTCTTTGAAAATCTGGACGATGGAGACATGCAGTACCATGAGGAGCTGCACAAGGTGGAGAATGTGAGCAAGCTGGGCAAAGTCCTCAAGCTCATCAAGCTCATGAGGATCTTCCGCATCCTCAAGCTGGCACGTCACTCTACCGGCCTCCGGGCCTTCAGCTTCACCATGCGCCAGTGCTACCAGCAGGTTTGCTGCCTCCTTCTCTTCATTGCCATGGGGGTCTTTACCTTCTCTGCTCTCATACACTCAGTGGAACATGATGTCCCCGGCACCGACTTCACCAGTATCCCCTGCGCGTGGTGGTGGGCAGCGGTAAGGTGTGAGCAGCTTCTTCCAGAGAGGGGTGGGGGAGGCTCTGTGGGTAGGGGCTGCCCTGGTGCTCGGGGGATTCGCCACTGCTGCTGGCCAGGAGGCAGGAAGGGCCCAGCCTTCCCACCAGCTCAGTAATGGTGGGAAACCCAGAGCCCTGCATGCTCTGAGAAAAGAAATCAGAGGTTTGGACTGAGCTCAGAGGCTCAAAAGCTGGTGCTGGGGTGGGATGGTGGGACAGAGGTGGTGGCTTGGGAACCTCCATGCCTGAATTGAACAAGGAGGATGTGACTTAGCTTTATCTGTCATGGGACCCAAGTGTGGATGCAGCCTGTGGGCATAGGGACAGCCACTCTGGACAACCTGAGGCCTGGGCAGTATTGCGGCCCTGCTGAGCTTGAGAGGTACAAGACCTTGTGGGTCTGAGATGGGGAACCCAGGGCTGCATGTGGGACCCATAAGCACACTGTGCCTCAGCCTCATGTCCTCATGAGAGTGGACACAGACTGGGGTGTGCTGCCCGTTCACTGCCGTGCTCGTGCAGGCAGCTCTGCAGAGCTGAGCACTGTAATAAACCTGGGATTACCTCCAAGATGGGGAGCAGCTAAAGCACGTGAGAACCACGGGTTATGAGAGCATTTTGATTTACAGATGAAATGATCCCACAGATCACTTCTTATAATCCCCCCTGGCAGCCAAAGGCTATCTGCTTCAAATTCATCCCTCCTCGAGGAAGGGCAAAATCACTCAGCAACATCACCAGGTTCAAGCATTTCAATATCCCAGGCTGAGCCTGTCCCTGGGAGCACAGCTCCCTACCAAGCCCAAACCTCTTTGCCTCAGCTCTCACCTTGTCCCCATAGCCCTGCCATTTACTAAACATGAACTATTTACTAAACATGGTTCATTCCCAGGCAATGCCTCTGTTTGCCCTGGAGGGAGGCTCCAGGAAGCTTTGTTTCTCTGGGACCAGGCAGCTCACAGCCAGGAAGCTTTGGAGCCACAGCTTTCCGGGGGAAGGAAGCCCCAGCAGACACCAACTGCTGGGGAAGGCTCAGCTCAGAGGTGTCCAGCTACCTTTGAAGAGACACACATAAAGCAGTGAGGGAGCAGGGTCTGGCCTCTGATCTGTGCTTCTGGGGCTCAGCCAGCCCTTTTCTTTGGCTCTCCAGGCCTGCTGGGCACAACCTGGACAGTGGAGCCCTGGCTGTGCAGGCTCTGGAGAGGGGAAAGCTCAGCTGGCTGCCGTCAGGGTCTGGCACTGGTTGCAGGGAACATCCCACAGAGGGGCGGGAGTTCCAGCACCACCTGGCGGGGTCTGCTGGGCTTGTTCCCGTGGGATTTTATCCTTTTCTGTCCCTGCACAGGTCAGCCTCTCCACTGTGGGCTACGGAGACACTGTGCCTGACACAATACTCGGCAGGATGGTGGCATTTGTCTGCATCTCCTTCGGCATCATCCTCAATGGAATGCCCATTTCCATCCTCTACAACAAGTTTTCTGACTACTATGCCAAGCTGAAGGCCCATGAGATGAGCCAGTCACTCCAGCTTTCCAGGAGAATCCGCTTGAAGGAGCGAGTCCTGCGGAAGTTCTCAGAGTGCTGGAGAGCTGACCCCCACTATTACCGCTGACCATAGGCTCCCCACCCCCCAGACATCCCCTGTCCTATCCACTCGCCCAACAGGTCCTGTCCCCCAGGGAGGCTCCCTCACTGCTGCATGCTGGACACTGCTGTCCCGCAGACTGGTCAGTCAGAGGTGGCTTGGGAGCTGTACGGCCAGGGCCAGTTGTTTGTCTGCCATGGACAGAGGCAAGGCCCACCCTGACATCAGGGGGAGCAAGTGGTGGGACTGAACTGTCACCTGTGTGAGACAGGCAGCCCAGTGTGACACATGTGCAGGTGCTGCTCCGTTCCCCATTGAGTGGGACACACACAGGCTCCCCCTGCCCCCGGCCCGGTGACTCCCTCCCAGCCAAGCAGCCCAGGCCCAGTCCAGTGTGGGGATTTGGGTGAAGGCCCAGAGGAAAGGCTACAGCCAGGCATCCTTCCAGCCAAATCTGCTCTTCTTCCCACTACCCTGGAGTTTGGGGCACAGTCCTGACTCAGGATGCTGCTGTGATGGGACCCACAGGCACTATAGGCATACAGAGCTTGTAGCCAGAGCACCCCCAGGAACAGGCATTTAATAAACCAGGCCCAAACCCTTCATTGTCATGGATTCTTGTCCAGCCACTGTGTGTGATTCAGTAAACTGCTCATCGTTTGGGGTGAGGAGGGGACATCTCCCCAGGGCTTGCATTCTCCTCTAGGTACACCTCCACACTCAGGGATGTGGATGAGCCTGTCCATGCATTAGTTTTGAAATGAGGTGCCTGGGCCTGGGTGCATTGGAACTGGAGCTGGAACATACATATAATCAGGACACACCAGTTGGCTCTGCCCTGTGTTCACATCATGGGAGGCAAGGGGGGACAGGGAAAGGATTTGCCCTCCAGTGTGGGCCTCTTGAAGGGATACACCCTTCCCTTGGGTGGGATGGAGAGAGGGACCTCAGGCTGCAGGGAAGGTTGGCATGGGGAAGGGCCAACAGCTGCTGGTGCTACTTCCAAGTGAGCAGGGGAAAGAAACTGGTGCCAGCCAGGCCAGGGTGGGATTCACTGTTAGTTGGGCCTGGAGATGCAGGGATGCCAGGGGACTCCTGGTATGAGCCTGGGACTGTGGCTAAGCTGCTGATGTTGGAAACTTGGAAAGAGACTTTGAGGGGCTGAGTGCTCTGGCAGGGACAGCCACACTCCCACCAAGAGTTGGACTGCAGGGGACAAGGGGGCTGTGACAGCAGGTGTGACCCCTGCCCTGACCACCAACACCTACACCTGCTCCCCAGTACCCACATTGACACCTGCCCTCTGTACACCTCCCCAGCACTGACCTGACCCCACTGCACTGGGCAGCTCTGATTTCCACCCCATTTCTCTTCCCTGAGGAACCTTCTCCCTGGGCACAGTAGTTGCCTCTGACCATCTTCCCCCAGAGCTGTCCTGCCCCATTGTCCTGGGTCCAGCTGCAGTAGAGTTCATTTTCTTCCCAGTGGCTGGTACAGTGCTTTATTTTGGATTCAGGATGAGAATAATCTTGATCACACACTGATATTTTGGTTGTGGCTCAGTTGTGCTCACCCCAAGTCAAGGACTTTTCGGTGTCTCATGCTCTGCCAGCGAGGAGCTGCACAAGAAGCTGGTGGGGGGGGCACAGCCAGGACTGGCCAGAGGGAATTTCCACACCATAGAATGTCCTGCCCAGTGTGTAAACTGGGGAAGCTGCCTGGGAGGGGCCAATCACTGCTGGGGGACAGGCTGGGCACAGATCAGTGGGTGCTGAGCAACTGGGTGCTGGGCATCACTTGCCTGTCTTGGGGTTTATGACCCTCTCCTTTTGATATCTCCCTTTCCATTACAAATATTATTAAATATTACCATATTTTATTTTATTTCCATTATTGAACTTTCCTTATCTCAACTCACAGGTTTTACCTTTTCTTCTGATTTTCCTCCCTATCCCACCGGGGTGGAGGGGGAGGCCAGTGGCTCCGTAGTGCTTAGTTGCCATGTGGGGTTAAACCATGACAGCCACCACCCACCCGCCCCAGCAGCATCAGCTCTAGGCACCCCTATACACACCCCCATCCCACCCAGACCCTGTCGCCACATTCCCCCAAGCACCCCCATCGCCTGCTCATCTTCTTGCACCCCCAGTTGCAGGCTGATGGATCCTGAGATCATTCAGCTTTCAAGATATGGGGCACACCAACCTAGTCCCCTTGCCCCTGGAGACTGCACTGCGGCTGGATCTTCATCACTCCATGTGCACCCCCTTCCCTGTGCCTGCGAGATGTCTGCTTGCCCTGTTCCTGGCAGCAGTTCAGAGTCCACAGACAGCCTTTGGAGAATGGCACTTTTAAATAATTACTCTGAATTAATTTTACAAGTCACAGAATGCAGGAATGTACAGACATTTACAGGACACTGTACAGGTGGTTTCTGTCATATATTAGTGCTCTTGCTATATACATATAGTACAGCCTGCAGGAGCCTCTGCATGGGCAGGGACACCCACACCCCTGCACAGGGCACCCCAAAATGGAGCTGCTGCCCTGGGGCTGCTGGTTCACGTGGGCTCGTTCGGGTTGATTTAATCAGAGCTTGGCCCTGAGCTTTCCTGGGCTGGCACTTTCAGGGGGTGACATCATCCAAGGCAGAGCCAGCACCCCTTTGCTTTGCTCATCCCAGTCTCTTTTAGAGGGTTTGTGGGACAGACACCCCACCAATGCTCTGGAGGGAGTGGGTGCAGCCTCCACTGCAGTGGCATTTCCAGTCCCCTGCTCCTCCTGCCTCAGTGGCAGCCGCAGCTTCCAGCCACCATGTCATCATACTGCTTGAGGACCACATTCTCATCATCATCAAAGTAGAGGAGGTTGATGGAGTAGAGCTTGTCGGGCACACAACAGGGGCTGCTGACTCCCTCGCTCAGCTTCAGGGCATTGATGATGGACTGCACCGTGGCGTGGTTCGTTGGCCGCATGTTCTCACCCAGAGGGAAGGGGCAGGAGCCTTTGCAGTGGAAGGCATTGTACCCTCGTGGTGAGATGATCCAGCCGGACCAGCCAATCTCCTCGAAGTCCACAGACAAGGGATGCCTCTGGCAGGGCTGAAGCCGGTCCAGTGAGCGTGTACTGCGTGACCTGCCCAGCTTGGACACTGGCATCTTGGCAGGGAGATCAGGAGCCTGAGGCTTTAAATCTGTCAGAAAGGAGCATCCGATGCCATTAGCCACTGCATGAGCCTTGCTGGAGGAAGAAAGTACTGCAGCCACCCCGGCCACCCCTCCCCACAGGTTTTGTCTGCAACCCTCTGGTCACAGCCTGTCACCAGCCCAGGCAGAGCCACCAGGAGGTGACAGCCTCAGTCTCACAGCCAAACTCAAATCCAGCTTCACATCTGCAGGCAACACCCTTGAGCTACACCAGAAAGGAGAGAGCCTCTGAGCCTCTCCCTCTGGCCAGGGAAGGAGGTCTGGATTTGAGGAGCCCACATGCAGGGAGCACCCCCTGGGAAAAGGATGTTGGCACTGAGGGAGTTGTGCCAGGCGTGCAGGACGCACCTGGGAAGCCAGCTGTGGGCAGTGACGCTCCACGGCGCCCGTCGTCCGTGAACAGCACCAACATGGGCTTCTTGCTCTCATGATGGCCTCGGCCAGATGCAAACTGCAGTGGTGGGGGGTTGAGCGGGCTCCCCCCCAAGCCCTGGACTGTCACCAGCAAACCCTGGTTGCTGCTTTCATCTTCGGTCCAGTCGCGAACCTGGGGAACCAAGCCAGTGTCACCATGGACAGGCACTGCGCTGGTGTCCCCACAGGCAGGTCCCAGGCCAGCAGCATGACAGTGTGAACCAGGACCCTTGAGGCCGCACTCAGTGTGCCGTGGGAAGGGGTTGCTCTGTGGCTGCAACACAGGGGATACTGTGGCAGGAGCCAGCACCAGCACTCACTGCAGAGCAGTGAGACAAGTTCAGGGAAGGATGAAGCAGCCCCCGGGGCTGTTGGCAGGACTTTTGCCTCCCCCTCCCAGAATACGGATCCCCCCATGTCACTGCAGAGACTGCAGACAGGAAAATGCACTGAAGCCTGAAAGGCTGCTGGGGATGAAATGGGTTAAAAAACCTCCAGCATGTGAACCCCAGGATTCCCTCTGTGCTGCCTGAAACAGAGGAAAAGCGACTCACAGCCGGTGTGATGGCAAAGACCTCCCAGCCCGAGGTTTGCAGCGAGACAAGCCGGGCTGCCAGCAGCTTCTTCCCTCCAGGGGTGTCCAGCTTGTCTTTCTCCAACACCTGGTAGACACTGACCTAGGGAAGGCAAAAGGTAGTCACCCCAGCCCGAGGAGTTGACCCTGGACAGAGGTGTGGCAGGAGATGGGGAATTGTCAGCATGGATCTGTAACAACAGATGTTGTGTGGTGGTGTGCCTTTGATGATGTTTGCACAAGCCAGAAGGATATTTAAGAACCTGCCACAGTTAAATCATTGTGATTCTCAGTGAAACATTTGTTCATGTGATCCCAGAGCCAGGTCATGTTCCCACTGCAGGCAAGTGACCACAGTGTGCCAGTGGCATCCCTGGGCACAGGCTGGGGGACATCCCCATCCCCCTCCTCACCTGGCAGAAGTGGTGCCTTTTGGGCCCGTCCGTGACCCTCGGCCAGAGGCGGAAGAGGTGCAGCTCTGCCGTCAGGATCTTCTCGTTCTTGGCCACGCTGGAGAGGACGAACAGGAACCTCATCTCCTCGCTGTGAGCTGGAGAGGAGGACGAGTTGAGAAGAGCAAAACCGCCACCGGGTGGCACTGCCAGCGGCCACGATCAGCCCCTCCCCACAGCCCCATCCCAGCATCACCGGGACCCCCTCCCTTACTTTTATCCAGGAAGCTGCGGACGGTGTTGCCCTCCAGGATGTCAGGGTTCTTGGTGACACCATCCGCATTGGCAACAGTGTTGAATAGATCCACCATGTACTGGGGCGGCTGCTTGAAGTGAGCAGGAGGGGCCGGAGGGTCTTCCATGCCAAAGACTTCCAGGAGTTTCTTCAGCGCCTCAGCCCGCCGGCTCGCCACGCTGGCTGGGCTCAGGTATGCCGTCTTGGCCAGGGCCAGCAGCAGCAGGACAGTCCCCAGCATGGCTCTGTGCCCCCTGTCCCTGCACAACTACTCCGGCCTCCCCGGTGCTGCATTTATAACTCACTGGAAAGCTGGATTGGAGTGAAATATGCACAGGAGCAATCACGAGGGTAAAGAGAGCTAATTGCCATGCTAATAAGGTGAGAAGCCCGGCTCCCGGGCCCCCTGCACCGATTAGCCCCAGTACACAAGCCGGGAGGGAGGACGGCTCACCAGGCACTCCCGCGGCTGGCAGGGGACGCGGGGGTCTGGGGCCACCAGCCCCTTGCCAGGGTCTTGGCTGGGCTGCATTTGCTCTCCGTAGGAGACTAACTGGATTTTAATGATGGCAGTAATGGGGCAAATCGAAGGACCTTTGTGTGGAGGAATGCAGCCCATCAAGATGAGCATCCCCTTCCCATCCCGGTCCTGCTGCAGCAGCTCGTGCTGAGAGCGAGGATCGTGGCGGGGGCTCAGTGTCACACTGGTGTCCCCATACCGTGTCCCTGTCAGGGTGCCCGGGGTCCCCTCTCTCGGTCGGGGCAGCCCAGGCTGTGTGTCCCGCCGGGAAGCCAAGGCCACGGGGCAGAGCAGGTTCCAGCAGAGGATCCGGCAGTGCTGCGGCCCCGGGCTGTGGGGTCACACCTCAGCAGCAGCACCCTAATCCAGCTTCTTTCTCTCTTTTTTTT
>WEKY01011580.1:0-36332 GCA_013390045.1 Picathartes gymnocephalus | reverse complement strand
TTTTTTTTTTTTTTAAGTAAAAGAGCAATTGGCTTCTTGGGAATTAAAAGGCATTTGCTGCTAATTCCTGAATGCTTGAACTTAATGACATATATGGGTGGTGGGATAAAAGCCAATCCTTTAGGTCTTGTTCCCGAGTCACAGAGAAACCAGGCTGGTGCAGGTGGACATGCACAGCTGCCACGGGAGTGAACGAGAAAATTAGCATTAATTAACTAATTCATCAACTGGCTGAAGCCCTGCTGTGACCACCTGATGGGAGACAAGGTAAAGGCTAATATCCAGTGGTGCCTACAGTTTATTCCAACCCAAAGGGCTATTAATTATGCAGAACAGGCACGGCGACACCGACAGGCTGGAATTAATGGAAAGGAAACTATCTGTATCGCCGGGATGCTTTCCCTTCTCTTCCCAGCTCACCAGCAGCGCGTCCCACAGGATATCTGGGGGTGCCTGCAAAGGAGACAGCTCTGCCTCAACATGCCCAGCACCTGGTTCTCTCCCCTGACTCTGGCTCCGTAGTTTGTAAGTGGGAGCAGCCAACCTGTGCACCCCCCAGCCCGTGCCAGACGGCTGCATCCTCCTGGGATGCTGGATGCAGAGGGGCCGTGCAGCTGCACAGCGGAGCCCCAAGGACCTGCAAATTGCCCATGATGTTTATTTTACAAGCTGCAAAACATTTTGTAGAGGGTTCGTTTATACCTGCTGGTTAAAGTAGGTTTTATTCAAAAAATAGCCTTCTCTCATTTACATATCCTACAGACAGTCTGGCGGGGTCTCCAGGAGCCCCACCCGCAGCTTCCAGCCCCGCTAGCCCTGGCACTTGCCCTCTCGGACGGCAGCCACGGTGCGGACGTGGTCCTGGCAGCCCCGGAACCTGTGCATGTCATAGCCGTGAGGGGCACAGCATCTCGCAGCACCTTGTGCCCAAACCAGGCATTCCTCTCTATCTTGTGACTCCCTGCAGTTAGAGAAAAAACAGGACATCCCTAGTAGACTTCCAGTGCAGGCAAAGAAAAAACAGTATATCCTCAGTACCTCCCCAGTATATCACCAGCCCCCCACACCCTGGGGTTTCTGTTCATGCTAGGGAAAAGGGCAGGATGGGGGAAAAGGGAGGCAGCTATTCATCTGCAGCAATTCCTTACTCCTGGAGTAACTCACGAACTGTCACCTCCCTCTCCCTGAGGAGAGCAGGTCTTTCTTCCTGCATGGTCTGATTTGCTTCCCTTTGCGTGCAAAGAATCCCAGAATGGTTTGGGTTGGAAGGGATCTTAAAGCTCATATCATCCCAACTCCTGCCATGGCCAGGGACACCTCCCACTATCCCAGGGTGCTCCAAGCCCCATCCAACCTGGCCTTGGACACTTCCGGGGGCCCAGGGGCAGCCACAGCTGCTCTGAGCACCCTGTGCCAGGGCCTCCCCACCCTCACAGCCAAGAATTTCCTTCCCAATATCCCATCCATCCCTGCCCTCTGGCAGTGGGAAGCCATTGCCCCTTGTCCCAGCACTCTATCTCTTGTCCCCAGTCCCTCACCAGCTCTTCTGGAGCCCCTTTAGGTTCTGGAAGGGGCTCTGAGCTCTCCCTGGAGCCTCCTCTTCTCCAGGTAAGCACCCCAGCTCTCCCAGCCTGTCCCCAGAGCAGAGGGGCTCCAGCCCTGGCAGCATCTCCATGGCCTCCTCTGAACTGGCTCCAACTTGTCCACATCCTTCCTGTGCTGGGGATCCATGTTCTTATGTCTACAATCAATACACAGGCCTGCCCCTTCAGCCTGAAACAACTGCCTGGACCCACCCTGGCCCAGCAACCCCCCACTCTTCCTGCCCCACAGCTTTGCCAGCAGGTGAGGGACAGGAGTGGCACATCCCAGGCTGCAGAAGCCACTGTCAGGATCTGTGTCTACTGTCCTGGAACACCACAGGCTCTGTAACCACCTGCCCAATTCAGCTCCATCAGCAGGTCCGGCTCTCCCTGCTGGCACAGCACAGCATGGTGGATGAGCTGGGGGTGCTACCCAAACCCTGCTCCGTGTTCCCCCCACCCCGGGAGCCGCAGATGCGTTGGGTGAGAGGACCAGAGGCAGCTCCCACCTCGCCCGGGGTGCGGATGTGCGGGAGGGAGAGCGGATGGAGCCTGGCAGCTGTGCTTACCTAAGCAAGCAGGGATCCCCCGAGGAGCAGCTGCCCAAGCACCTTCCCACATCGATTTCCTGCAAAGATTTGCAAAACAAAGGCACAAAAATCCCCTGCAGCACCTCAGCAGGGACACCCCAGGACCCTCCACCCTCGCTCCAGCCTCAGGCTCAGCATCCATCCCCAAAGAAGGGCAGCAGCAAGGCACAGCTGGTAAGAAGTATTTTGGGGGCAGAGCAGTGTTTTCTGAGTCAGAGGTCCCTGTGCACAAAGGTATGCTCATCTAGACAGTAGGGTCTCTGTTGAACTGAAGACATAGTTAACAACTAAATATATTTTAAAATAAATATCATTGTTCCTTAATTACTTTTTAAAAGAAATCCTCACTCCAAAGAAAAAGCCGTTTGTTCCTTTAGGACCCTGAAGTATGCATGAATTAGTGGTAGCAAAATACACTTTATAGCACAAGGGAATACAAATATGAGATTTTTACCACTCTAGTTTGATGCTAGCGTGAAGCTGCCGATGTTAGAGCATCCACCCAGCAGCTGAAACCCTGCATGAGGGCCCAGCTGAGCCCACTAGAGAGGAGCCAAACCCCTGGAAAGCTACCTTGAGCTGTTCCTCCTTGTGTCCTGCAGAGCTCTGGACAATTTTATAATAATGTTCCACCTGGGAGTCACAATAGGATTTTCCTTCATTTCACAGTTCTCCAGTGTCCGAACCACCTCCCCACCATGTGGGTTTTTGACCAGAGCAGTGCTGAACTTTGTGGGCACACAGAAAAGACCATCTACAAGGAATCAAGAAGGAAAATGAACCTGGAGCTGCACCCGAGGTTCCTGTGGCAGCAGCAGAGACCATCCAGCTTTTGGCATCCAGCACCAGCTGGAAAAGGCTCTTCTCTGTGCCAGGGTCCCAGCTGGGAGTTTGAGGCTCATTCCTTCACCAACTCAGGGCCTCAGTGGCAGATTTTGTTCCTCCATCCCGGTTTCAAACCATGAGGAAAGGGAGGTTATTGTGGGTGCAAGTTGTGACTGCTGTCCCTCACCCTGCAAAAGCCCCAGTTCTGGGGAGCAAGCACAAGCCACTGCATGTTATCTCTAAGAAATATTGATGGCAGCACTTTGCCCAGAGCCACATTCTCACACCAGGGATGGGGGAATGTGATTTAGCATTTACTCATTCATCATTTCCCTCTGGATTTGCCAGGGACTGTGCCCTGAATGGGCTTCTCGGATGCTGGAGCCAGTGTTATGGGCTCTCCTGGAGATTAATTTCCCAGGCACCTCCAAAGGGTTTGCTCTGCACCGGGCTCTCCACAGGAGCACCAGGTGTGGCAGTTGCCACCCTGGGGTGGGGGAAGGGGACAGGCAAGGGGAAGGGGATGCCCCAGTTCTGGGGTGTGAAGGAAGGCTGGTACCAGAGGGGTGTAAGGGGGAGGTGGGGAATGGCCCCAGCTCTAGGGGTGCAGAACAAAGTCGTGCTTTGCCTTTTCTTTCCCTATGCAGCTTTAACTCAGTGAAAAATTCCCAAGGCACAAAGCAGTTCTGTCTGGATTTGACATTCGCAGTTTGGTTGCAGAGAGCGGAGCGGGGGGAGGGGGGAGGTGCTCTGGGTGGGCATACAACAGCCACATCCCTGTCACCAGCACAGCAGGACATCCCAGCGTGGCAGGTCCTGATGGCCCAGGCAGGGGCTCAGCAACTGGAGAGAAGGGACGAGAGTCCTCCAGCTGTAACTACATGCCCTTGGAAGGGCAGAGGCACAGACTGTCCTGCGCGGCTCAGTCTGAGCCGATGCTCTGTGCAGAAAGAAATGACATTGTTTCTGTGCTAAATCTCCTGGCTTTTCTCCCCTCAGCAACTAAATTAGGGTTAAAAATCTCCATGCATGAGCTGGAGGAGGGTGAGAAGGATGGCTGAGCTGATGGCCAAGTGGGTTTGGGCTCTGTCTAGGACCTGGTCCTGCCCTGCCCCAGCCCTTGGGTATGGATCCTTCCGGATTTGTGTTTGGCTCCTGGCTTTGAACGGGTTTTGAGAGTTTCCTGTCCCCTCCCAACTAGTTCAGCAGCTGCTGGAGATTTCTTTGTTCCAGGATGGAACTGTTTTCAGGGGAAGGAAAAGTGATTTCTGAAAGCAAATATCTCTGGGATGCCATAAGAGTGGGACACAAAATGACAACAGTTTTCTGGAAGTCAGTATTTCTGGGTGAGATTTCAACATTCTTCTCCAGCCTCTCAGCCCCCCTACCCACCTCCATTCCTCTGATGTTTCCAAGTCTTTTCCATGACACTGGAAGTATCAGCCCGATTTTACAGGGGAAGATGCAGAAGGAAAGTGCAGATAACTGCCCTAAGCAGAGGCAAAGCTGGCAGTATGTCAACATTTGCCAGCCCTGGGCTATTACCATGACTGAGATTCTCCCTCCCTGCTTCATGAGTTTTCCCTGCCCAGGGCAACAGAGTCGTCCAGCACCTTCCACTAACACGTCTGGGAAGTAAATGCTGATTCTCCCAGCTCTGGAAGAAAGCACTTCACGCTGCCTAATAGCCTTTTCCACTTGCAGCTGCATAACCAGCTGCTGGTGCCGCCTGTGCAGGCGCTCCTGGCGCTGCCCCAGGAGGGGCCCTGGCCTCAGGCAGAACCCTCGCGGGCCTCCACTGCCCACTCCCAGCCCCTCCAGCTCACAGAATCGTGGAATGAATTCCTGGGCCCCTGCGCTGCTCTCCGGGCTTGCTTTAGCACTCCCGCGGTCTCTGTCCCTCTCTAGTGGCGGTGCCAGAGCCCTGCCACAGCTGCCGGGAGGTTTGAACGGGTTGGGTTTTAGAAATGCCAAAAAAATTACATCAGCAAATTCCAGTACAATGGAAGAGTTGTGGTAAATCATTTCAACACCACTTTCCATTCTGATAAAATCAGTTCATCTCCACTGCCGTGTCTTGGGCTATTTTATGAGTGAACTCACAGGACAACTCACCAGTTCACAATGAACGACTTCAGCTTTGTCCCAGTGGGAGGTTTTGTCCCATCTGGAATTGTTTAGTTTGGAGTTTCCATTTCCAAGTGATTTTTGAACCATTAGTGCAGTTCAGCGGTACTAAAAGGGCATTTCAGACAGTTAGTTTCAGTAAGCAAATTGCATTTTCCAGGGCTCTGTTTCCAGCAGAGCTTTTATCATCAGGGTGGTTTCCGTGCTTTGATTGGGAGGGTTGGAGCAGAGACTCCCGAGGTCCCTCCCAGCCTGGGTTACTCTGATTCCACACTCTCTGGCTAGAGGAAATTCCCCTGTACATGAGTAGTGGTTGTATCCCCATCCTGACCCATGCACACAGGAGAGAATTATCACTGTGCCTGCAGACCTGTGCTGTAAAGGCCCAGCAACAGGAAACACAACCCCAAAACACAATCCCAATACCCGCAAAGGCAGAGGCTCTGCTCAGCAGACTGGGTGCCCTGGGCTTGGACATTGGTGCTGCTCACACAAGAGGGCTCGTTCCCATATTCCCAGAGGGAGGGAGGGAGGGAGAAAGGAAAGGGAGGGAGGGAGAGGAGCTTTCCCTTGCTCATACCTACACTGTAGGCTGGGTCAGAGCATTTCCCCACATCGATCGTGACCACCCAGGGAGAGTCTGCAAAGAAGGTTTTCAGGGCCAGGAGCCAAAGACATTCCTCGGGGCAGGTCCTGCAGTGGCAGCCCTCGACCATCCTCAGCTCCCCAAGGCCTTCGAGGAGCAGGAGCCTCTCCAGACGAAGCTGGGCCAGCTCACAGCAGGACCCCCAAGGCAGGAACGCGCAGCTCTCATCTGCAGCAGCACAGGACAGGGCCAGGGGACAAACTCGGGTAAAAACACGGCACAGGCAACAACCTTCAGCATCAGCTCCTGACACAAACCTTCCCTGACCTGGAACTGCCTCAGCTTTTACTCCTCTCTCTCATGCTGCCTGCCTGGAGGATGCTGCACCAGTAGTGCCACAATGCTGATAACAATGGGACAAATGGTAACAAGATTTGTCTTAGCTACAGATCATCCCTCACAGGACACACATGCAGCAGCCACAGAGCTTGTTTCTATCCTCTCCAGGGTCTTTTATCCCAGCAGAGATGGGACTTTAGGCAGTCAGCTCTCCTGGGATGAGGAGAGCACCACAGCCATGTTCCCAAATGCACAGGCTCCTTTGAGTTCCTCCTAAGAGTAACACATGGTGAGTAACATCATGTGGGAATGACATCCTGTCAGTCTTGCTCAAAGAGGCAGAAACAGGCCTCCAACCTCTCTGCACATGGGAGAGCATCTCTCAGGTTCAGCAGAGGTGGCTGAAAGAGCTGCTGGGGCTGGGAGCGGCCAGAACCGCGCTCAGATGCTGCCGGGGCAGCCAGGTGGGCACTGCCCCTTCCCTGGCTGAGCTCTGGCCTTTCCTCTGCCCCGAGGTATCCAGCACTGCTGGAGAATTTTCATCTCTCTCACCTGCACAAGCCACTGCTTGTGCCAGGGGAGGATGAGAGACTCATTGACAGGTTTTCTCAGAAGCCAAAACCAGGTCTTTTAAAACATGTATAAAACCACAGCTCCAGTCACCAGCACCCAACTCTCCCCCTGCTCCAAGCATTCACCTTCCTGCTCCGTAGGAAATGGAGCATGGAGGACTGTCTGGAGAGCCCTGGGAGGCCGCGGTAGAGGGAACTGGTCCACTGGGACGGGCAGCTGGAGCGGCACTTCTGGATGTCCACGCTGACGGGACTGCCAGAGACGTCTGCAAAACACTGACTCCACCAAGGGTTACCACTCATGTATTGTGTCATACTGGGGAGGCAGGAGCCCAAACTAGGGCTGAGTACCACACAAACACTGACAAAAAAGACATGGCCCACGCCTGGGAAGTCTGCCTGAGAGAGAGATTCCTTCAGTCTGAGGTGGAAATTCCTAAGGGACAGTCTGGCAGTAGCAGTGCAGTCACATCAAACTGGTGTTTGCAGACCAGGAGTAAAACACTTTGTATTAGACTGGTCAGTGCATACAGACTAAAAAGAATGCAATTAAAATTACACTACGAAACCACAGGCTTTTTCTTTAGTGAGCACGAGGGATGGGGTGAGAACAGGCGAATGGCCTGATCAGCAAAGGGAAAAGGCCATGGCTGAACCACAGACGTTGCCTGAGAGAACCTCAGGCCAGTGGGTCCAGGGCAGAGGGCTCCGTCTCTGCTGGAGCCCAGTGAAGCTGCTCGAGCTGGAAACAAACTTGTCCCCCCTGGCGAAACCACAATTTCACAGCTGTCCACACCTCCTGTGTTGGCACATCAGCTCCACATCAGAGGATGGGAAGGTGAGATTGGATATAGGAGCCAGGGAGACACAGGACCTTGGCATACAGGTTTTGACTGGTTTGCTCTGCTGTATTTGAGTTTACAAATTATCAGTGTTTATTGGCTAAAGGCGATTCCTTCTGGAAATCCTTTTGAAATGAGCTATTTTTCCTTAATAGAAGTGTCCGTACTCCAAGATTTATTGATGTAAATCCTTATTTCATCAGATAATAGGGAAGAAAACTTGCACAAAAAGTGCCCACAGCATCATCCAACACCACTGTAATCCATTTGCTTTGACCTGCTGGAGTCACAGACCCAGTGTGTGCTGCAAAAATGTAAACTTTACATTGACTTAAAAATGGATTTTCAGTGTCCCCAGTGCCAGCTGCAGGGGACCAGGAAACAGGAAGGGACATTTGAAACTGGCACTTGGGGTACAGCTGCTGCTGGCTGCCTGAGGGTCCCTGTGCTCAGGGAAGGAGTGAGTAGGAAGCCAGGCAACAATTTCCAGCTTATCAGCCATTCCAGTGGTGACTTCTGTGGATGCTCCTCACCCACAGCAGGGCACAGACAGCTGGCACATGGCAAAGGACACTGTACCAGCTGAAGATACTGTTAACCCCTCTTCTCTCAGCTCTGCTGCCATACAAGCATCGATTTTTATTTTTAGGCAAATATTATATATATTACTTTCAATGATTTTTGAGCACTCTTAGGAATCCAAAGAGGTTGCAGCTGACTGAAAGCTGGTGAACATTGGCCTGAACAAGAAGGAGGACCCCAAAAACTACAGGCTGTTAGTGTCATTTCAGTGCTTGGTAAAGTTATGGAGAAGGTCATTCTGGGACGTGTTGAAAAACACCTGGAAGGCAACACAGTCACTGGTCACAGCCAGCACGGCTTCCTGAAAGTCCTTCTTTTCATACCTTTTATGAGAAGGTGACTATTGGGGATTAGGTTTTCTTTCCTTTTGTTCCTTTTTACGTATAGAATTTTTTCCCATTAAGTTGCTAAGAACGACTAACGACTGGGTACTTAAAAAGAACAAAGGATGTGGCCGAGCTCCGGGGATAGAGGGGCATCTCTGTTTTACTGTTCTCCTGTCTGAGAGTTTTTCTCTCAGAGAGAGAGAGATCTCAAGAATTGGGACTGACAAAAAGCGGGGCTGGAGCAGCTACTGGTGCTCTCTCTCTCTCACTCACGCTTGGCTTCAGGGGAGCACGGTCGGAGGTGCTAGAGATGAGTTCCGGGCTGCCGCTGGACCCCCTTCGAGAGCTGTTTTCTTCTGCTGTGGGTGAGCCCCTGCTCTGAACCGGGACCTATTGCCATCTGTTCGGNAGCACTGCTCTGGGTTCCGCTGCGCTGCAGCCCCGCACCCCCTGCCTGCCGAGACGCCCTGCCGTCCCAGCTTGCTGCTTCTGAGAGTCCTGCTGGGGCACCGGCACCGACTGCCCCAGGGGGTTTGTGAAGCAAAGCCTCTCTCTCTCTCCCATCCCTCCCCGTCCCGGCCGAGCCGCCATTGCCCCGCGCTGCCCGAGCTCGCGCCACAGCGCCCCCTGCAGCCGCGGGGGAATCATCGCACCTGCCCCGCCCACCCAGCGCCACCAGCGCCCCCTGCCGGCTGTGACCGTCACTGCACCCACGGGGACAGTGCCTGCAGGCCCAGGGGGCTGGGACCGGGTTCCTGCCTCTGTTTGGTGTTAATGCCATAGGAGTTGTTGTTTGTTTGCTTTATTATCAATACTAGTAAAGAACTGTTATTCCTATTCCCACATCTTTGCCTGAGGGCCCCTTAATTTCAAAATTACAATAATTCGGAGGGAAGGGGTTTACATTCTCCATTCCGAAGAAGGCTCCTGCCTTAGCAGACACCTGTCCTTCAAACCAGGACACTTGGAAAACTTCAACATAAAAAAACCAGCCAAGGGATGGACAGGATATGAGTGTGGAAGCATGAAGAATCTTAGTTCCTGGAGGGTGAAGAGGAACTCAGAGGAGCTGTGGTTGTCCCATCCCTGGAAGTGTTCAAGGCCAGGTTGGACAGGGCTTGAAGTGACTTGGTCTAGTGGAAGATGTCCCTGCCTGTGACAACGGGTGGAACAAGATGAGCTTTTAAGGTCCCTTCCAATTCAAATAACTCCGTGATTCTATGAACTCACTGTGCCCAATGCAGAGGAAATGCCTCTGCCTCCTGCAGCAGCCCCTCTCTGCAAACAGATTCCCTTGCTCCTCCGCTCTGCTGACGGCTCCCACACCTGCGGTCACAAACCACTGAGCCCAGCATTACCCGTTACAATTCCCCACCTCTTCTGCTTGAGCTGGGATGAGGCACTGAGTGCCCAGCATGGCTCCAGCCACCCCCTATCCTGAACTAAACGGCTCCAGCACGAAGAGATTTTGTTTTAGATGGACATGACACATCTGACCCTGGCTGGGTGGGCTGAACACCCTGTTTAGTTACTCCAGAAAAACACCCTGGCACTGCTTATCTCACTGTTTATCTGCTCTCTTCTACCTTACTGCAGAGCTGGATAAAAGGAGTCCCCTCCCACAGCAGAAAGGAGCTCAGGGGCACTAAACCCCTCCGTATTCCTGCACAGCAGCTTCCCATGACACAAACCCTACACTGCTTGCCAAGTGCAGCCACCCCTCCATGCTGTTCACTGTGGAAAGCACACACCAACCACAGCAGCATCATAAGCGAGCGGAGCCCACCGCAGTCCCCCACCACACCCTGTTCTCCCATGCCAGAGGCCAAAGCAGTGCCAAGGACATGAAGGAAAAAGGAACTTACTGGCAAAGATGGGAGCCTGCAAGAGCCCTGCAAGGAAGACCACAGCTCGTGGGTCCTGCATGCTGCACCCTGGGAAACACAGGAAAGTCTCCAGTACCTCTGACACTTATACCTGCCCTCCCTGGCAGGTGAGAAAGTGAACAGCTCCAAGCCAAATGGGCTTGCATGTCCCAGCAAATGTCCCCAGACTGTGATCTGAACATCTTGGCAGCCTGAGCAATGAGCATCTCTCCCACACGATCAGGACTGTGCTCCCAGCGTGATCAGGCTTGGATCAGGTTCCCAGCAAACTTCAAAGCGTTTCTTGAGAGCCACTGGATTTGCTGACAGCTTGGGGAAGCTCCCTTGGGGGTCTTTGTTCTTACCACCACTTCCAAACTAATGTAAGTTTGTGGTGACTAGGAGCCACTCTCAAATACCCTCATTTGAAAGAAACATGCATCCTTCACCCTCCTTTATCCCATTCAATGGTTTTATCTGGAGACAACCCTGTCCTGTCCCTCTCCCACACCAAATGGAGTCAGAGCTTGCACTTGGACAATGCTGGCAACACAGCAGGACATGTCACAGAAGCGATGGCAGCGTGTCCCCCACAGCCACACAGTCCTGCTGTTAAATCCATGGAGGTAAGCACTAGGTAAAGTAGGAAAGCTCTAGTCAGCAGAGTCCTGGAAGCAGCAGAGGCAGTGCTGGTGCCCATGTGCTGTCAGGGGCTCTCAGACGCGGCCGATGGCAGCAGCGTTCCTGAACACAGGATGCCCACAGCTCCTCACCACACAACTCTGGATCTTTGCAACAACTTGTCCAGTGGCACATGGCACGGAACAGATCCAGTTCCCAGGGAAAACATTTTGGCCAAATTCAGGAGTGAGAACACACAAGAGAACAGGTATGCTGCTGATAGCAGCATGGATACTCCTCTGGCATTCAAAATGAAGTTCGGGGGTTTGGGTTGGGTTTTTTTGCTGCAATTACTTACAAGCGCAACAATCACAGACACTCAGGGAAGCTGCACAGCCCTCTGAACAAGCTGAGTTCCCCTGGAGCTCATCCCCAGTTCCTGGAAGACAGCTGGGTTTCTCTGGGATGGATGCCTTGAGAAAACGATTAGCAAAACTAAAATGGTAGAGAAGGCATCCTATCAAAACCACACCATTTACCACCAGGCTACAGGAACCTCAGCCCAGAGCAGAAATCAGCACAACTGCTCAACAAAAACAACAAAAAATTTAATTGTGTTAAGAGACAAACATATTTAACAAAACCCACACTTCCATTAAAAAACTTCCTTGTAGCTGGGCACCTGAGCCAAGCCACTCTCTGTTCACAGCTCCGTGGTGCTGCAGAGTACCCAGAGAGGCTGGGACTGCTACTTGGAGTAACTGCTGTGTAACCTGGCCAGAGCAGAGAGCTGCACTGCAGCCACATGGGAAGGGACATACAAGGACATACAAAAGAGTTATGAAAAAATATGCATTTTAAATAAAGAACTTAAAACAACTTCAACTTTATACAAAATATTATGGTTGCCATGTCTCAATTTCAGTGTCTCAATTCTAGGAATTATTTTTGAACTCTCAGCATCCTGTTTTCCATCTCACACCACCTCTGTAGTCTCTTTCTCCAGAGACCTCTGTCTCTGTCCAGCTCAGTCCAAAGTACCTGAAAATGAAAAAACACATTATGGTCTCAGGAATCAGAAGCGGGGTTCTGTAAACAAATAAAACTTGTTTACAAGCTGGCAAAAGAAAGTGCAGTAACTTTAAAGTTTAAGCAAATCACACACGAGTTAAACCAAATCTAGCCAAAAAACTATTGCACGTGCCTCAGGGTCCAGCTGAGCCATTCCAGTCCTCAGAGGGGCACTGCAAGCCACACTAGGAATTACTAAGGAGTGGAAGCAGAGAGCTTTGCAAATGATTCAGTTCCTTCTCTCCTAAGTGATTACACAAAATACTGAAATCAAGTAGAAACTCACCTTCCAAAAAAGCAAATTCATCAATAGCTTCAATGGCATTATCTGAAAAGCAAATTGAGAACAATTAAAATAGATAAACCAACTCCATATTTTCATCTGTTTCAAACTGCAGCATTTGATATTTCATCACAGTACAGTGACCAATTTCAAAGAGATTTACTTGTTTTGGAGATGGTGTGTGAAATTATTAGTGTAGTCTTTAGTAGAAGTTTTTCTCTCCCATTTTCAGGGAAAGAAAGAAAAGAATCCATAATTGCTTCAGCACCTCCAGACAGGTGGAAAAATCCCCCATCCCAGCAACCCTTTGCTAAGGCCAGCACAGAACATGCTCCCATACCCAGGTCTTTCCTTTGCAGAGTTTTCCTTTTTCCTTGCTGGGCATACATGTAAGCGTCTTTGGCTATAGTTTCAACAAACAGCTCCTGCAAGGCAAAACAGGACAGGTTCACAAAGGAGATGAGAGAGAGAATATCCTGAGGAAAAAGCAAGGTCCTACAAGGCTTCAGGATTAAATCAGAATCTTCATCCTAACATTACCCCTTCCCAGTGAACAGCCCTGAAAATACCAAAGCAAATGGCTGGACAGTGATGCACAGGACAAGCAATGATGGAGAAAGCTGGGAATGTGGGTTCCTTGAAACCCGCATTCTCCGGGATACCCACTACTCCACACCAGGGGCTCCCAGGGCACCTTCTGAGGGGGGAAAGGTGTCCTGTGCTCAGGAGATGAAGCATGAAATCCTTCAGGTGGAGAAACACCTCTAAGATCATTGTGTCCAACCATCAACCCAGCACCATCTCCACGCTTAGCACTACCCCATGTCCCCAAGTGCTAAATTTTTTTTTAACAGTTCCAGGGATGGTGACTGCCTCGGGCAGCCTATGCCAGAGCTTGACAACTCTCTATGAAGGAATTTTCCCAATATCCTAAACCTCCACAGGTGCCATTTGAGGCCATTTCCTCTGGTCCTGTGCCTTGCTGCTTGGGAGAAGCGACCGACTCCCACCTGGCTGCACCCTCTTGTCAGGGAATTGTAGAGAACCAGAAGGTCCCCCTGAGTCTCCTCTTCTCCAGGCTCAGCCAACCCACAGCTCCCTCAACTGCTCCTGGGGCTCCAGACCCTTCTCCAGCTCGGGCCGGCCGCAAGCGCCCCGCGGGTCCCTCGCTGTGAGAGCCGTGAGCTGCCGCGGCCCGGGAGAGAAGGGAAAACCTCCGGGGAAAGACCGAGCAGCTTTCCCGCATCCCGCAGCATTCCAGCCCCCAGAGCCCCCGGGAACCGTCCCTCACCGTGGCCCGCGCGAGCACGAACACGGCCTCCTGGCTGGCCAGGGTAACGTCCGGGTCCGCCTTCACCAGCGCCTTCACCCGCGCCAGCGGCAGCCGGGCCAGGCGGGCCCCACCCGGGCCCTGCGGCCCCACGCCCGCCGCCTCCTCCCCGGGTGGTGCCGCCTCCNGCCTGCGCGGGGCCGCGGGGCCGAGCCGAGCGCGGCGGGGCCTCGCTGCATCGTCCGCGGGGTCCCGGAGCGCCGGCGGCACCGAGCACGGCCCCTCGTCCTCCCCTCCGCCCCATCGCCAAACACAGCGCCTCATCCTCCCCTTCATCCCATCCCCAGACACGGCCCCTCATCCTCCCTTTCACCGAGTCCCCTCACACAGCCCTCACACCCCCATCCCTCTCCTCCCCAAAGATGGCCCTCAGTGCCTCCCTGCCACCCACCCCGTTCCCCCACACGGCTCTCGGGCCTCCCTCTATGATGCCATGATAATTTTTGCCTTTTCTTTTATATACCTTTAGTATACCCTTTATATAGCTTTTCTATATCCTTAGTGCTTCTAGCATGCATAGATCCTTAAGCCTGATAAGTTGGCAGAGTCCAAATATTCTGTTAAGCCAAGAGGCCAAACATCCTAAGGCCTCACAGCTGGAGGCCAGAAAGCCCTACGCTATCCTGAGAAGCCAGGGTCCTCTCTAGAACACATCCTGTAAACTAAGATTAGGCCCATCCAGGGGAGAATTCCTCATGATGGGGGAATATCACGCTATTCATTCAAGTCTCTCACTTAGGAATCTTTGTTAGATATGCTAATTTGCTAGGTCTATAAAATTGTATATGCTATCTATTGGGGGGCGTGCATTTTGGGTGCATTTCGGTGCATTCCACCTTGGCGAAATGGTACACCAATAAGGATTCGTATTAAATACCGAGGTAAAAACCCTTTTCCCCCTTTACCATGTCTGGCTCTTAATATTAACACCAGAAAAGGCATCATCTCCCCACAGAGAGGGATGTGCTCTCCCCGTTGCAGCAGCAGGAGCAGTGGAGCAGATGGGAGGTGGCTGTCACTGCTGTCACTGGTGTCACTACTGTCACTGCTGTCTGCTTGTCCTGTCCCGCAGAGTCAGCTCCCTGTGGGTCCAGTGCAGGACCTCCCAGCACCCCCTGTCCATCCTATCTCCAGCTGGTGGGATCAAGCCCTCCAGTGCCCCCTTTGTGGGCGTCTCTCCACAGGACCCCCAGGACCACCTCCCTTGGCCAAATGTCTCCTGCCCCAGCCTTCCCCATGTCCTCAAACTGTCTTACCCTGAACCATCTGCAGGCAGGAACCACCCCGGGCACTGCTGGTGGGACACTTTCCCAAAGGGCTGCAGGGACACGCCAGTACTGGAGCAAGGACACCAGCACCACACAGCAGGCCAGACCACCCCTGCCAGGGCTTGACTCGACCGCCCAGAGCATTCCTGCCTCAGAGGCAGTAAACAGTGACACCAGGACAGTTAGACACTGCGATGGCCCGACACAGCACCCTGCCATGCAGAGCTTCCTCTTACTTCCCAGAGGAATTAGGCTCTTCAGTGGAGCACATGTCCCTCAGTTTTGGATACTCCAGGAAGCCATAGCCCTCACCCAGCTCTCCTGTGCTCCCGCAGAGCTCAGCTGTGCAGGGCTGTGCTGGTTTTGCCATGAGACCTCCAAAAATCACCTTCACCCTCTGCAAGTCATGTGCAGCTTTGAGACCTGACCTGCGGAGGAATCCTGGGACACCATCGGACAAGGGCATTGCCCACCCTCCTGGTCCCATCCCCTCACATCCCACAGTCAATTCCCAAAACTGGAGCTCTTCTCTGGATATGACTCTTATGGCCAGAAGGACTGAGTGGGCTTCAAGTCTCAAACCGCAGCAGAGCCAAACTAGTGGGACACCAAGAGCTGTCCTCCTCCTCTTTCTCCTCCTCTTTCTCCTCCTCCTTATGCTGTCTCACCATCAGGCAACAGCAACTTCCTGGCGTTGCACACAGTTCCTCACCAGCCGTTAGAAAAGAGCTTCTGTTTTCAAGGGAGTGGGCCTCAGAGAGGCTTGTCCTGAATGCCTCGGGTGGTCCTCAGCAAGGAGGCAAGCACACAAGAAAGCATCCACTGATGGAAGATGGTGAGTAAGAACCAGACCTGGGCTGTACTGGACATGGGGAGGGGACACTAGGAGCCATACGTCCTGGTTGGAAGGGTTTTGGGGATGTCCTTGTGAGGGGCTGGATCTGGCCAACACCCTCGCTCCTCCTGAAAGGCAAAGTCCTCCTGTACATCTGAGCTGGATGGAGCTTCAAAGGTCTCTGACCAGTTCCTGGGCTCAGAGGAAGGTTTGCTGGGTGAACTTGGGCTGAATATAAACATCTGTGAAGGCAGGAGGCCACACTCCCATGGAGTCCAGGAGAGCCCCCACCAGCACAAAGTGGATTGGAAAACCTGGAACTGATCACGGTGATGGCAGTGCTGTACATCCAAGGGCTCTGAGCAATTCCCAGCTCATGGAACAGGCCCAAAACTGATCATTACAAACCACCAAATCATTCAGGTGTCAAAAATCCCAATGGCATGTTTGGGAATATGAAAAATGTTGCTTTTTTCACTAATTTGAGTGAAAGCCCTACTGCTGGTATACAGAAAATGGCACATTCATGCTGCTTCAGCACTGCTATACCAAGTGCTGCCTTTAAAGGTTTACCAGGAAAACTGGGGTGTTTGCCTGAGGAACCTGCACTTTTTATAAAGTCCGCATGTATACATTTGATCGGTTATGTCTAAAAATATTGCATCAGTTTCTGTGCATATCAGCACTTCCTTTGTGAAAATAAAAATTTTGCAATCACAAACCCAAACTGAAATCCCAGAAGGAGAAGAACTCCAAAATCAAAGTGTACAGCTCCAGTGAAGCAGCCAGCTCCAGTGCAAAGGGACACTGTGGTCTGGGGACAAGGGAGTGGGAGAAAGATGGGAAGGGTAAGGTGATTCCATCCCTCTCACAAGGTCCATCTGAGAAGCTTAGGAAAAATGTAGCCCCCATCCTGTAACTTTGGGCCATACGTCCAACCTGGCAATCTTCTTCCAAGAGCCGTTTAGCCTCCTCCTGGCAGCTTTTCTCTGGAGGCTCTAGAAAAAGGTGAATTTTGATCACTGAGGAAGATAAAGGCAGCTTGGTGCTGGAGCAGATGTGTCCCAGTTTGTGTGTGCACAGTGTGAACCACACAGGAAAGACGTGTCAGAAAGTAGGGCAATCTGCTGCTTCTTGGCCTTGTTTTTTCTGCACGCAGGCTTTGGTGGGATGAGTCTCAGCAGTGCCATCCCAACTTTTCTTCCAGGGAGGGATCCAATGGCCCTGTGTGGTCTACCCCACCAACTCATCATGGAAAACAGGATCAGGGCAAGGCAGGTTGCTCCCATCCGAGCCTTGGGAAATCTCTGGATCTCAGATTCTGCCCACAGGATCTTTGCTACTACCACCCAATTTCTCTGATTTGATGGTTCCTGGTAGTGGACAGAGGGTGGATCAGACCAAAAGACTCTATGAAAGGTCTCCTGAATGCCCTCATGGTGGGGTAACCTGGTTCCTGTTTGGTGCAGCATGTTGTTTTCTCAGACATGTTTCAGGACCTTTTTGAGCAAAGATCTCATTTTGTGGAGAAGACTTAGTGTGAGACCATGTTGAAGGAATACCATATTCCCTGGGGGGAATTTTGACTCATTTTCCTCCATGGTGTTTTAACTGGAACTGTTTTTCTTAATGGTTACAGACGCATCTGGAGGGGAGAGATGCTGTAGTGAGGCACCTTTGGGCAAAGTTCCAACAGAACAGGAAAGAATCTCCCGAAGTGGGTGGCTGGCCAGAGAGTCGCCCTGCAGCCTCCCATGGACCAGAGCCAGGACAGACCCCTGCCATGGCCTCCAAGGGTGATCCTCCTCAGGACCCCCCCTGGAGCAGGAGGGGGGACTGCAGCAGGGCCTCTCCATCTCACAGTACAGGTCAGCATTTGGGACAGCATTCACCTCATTCTGCCTGTGAGGCCCCGGCACGAATGGTGTGTCAGAAGAAGGGGACGGCTCAAGATAACAACTTCCACCCAGTACCTGCAAAACCAGGGGGAGATGCGTTGAACAAGAAGGTGGAAGCCAGCTCTTATCCTCTCCATAGGAAGCCAGCCCAGAAGACATGGCCACACGCCAAAGACAAGGGGGCTCCAGCAATTCTTGCCAAAGGCGCAGCGGTTGCAGCCCCCCTGCTCGCTGTGGGGAGCCCCCAAAGGACAGAGCCCCCAGCTTTGCCCCGGAGGAAGCCTTTGCCACACATCAGGGCACTGGGAGTGAAGCCAGCCAAGCCCCAGCGCCCTCCTGATGTGGATTTGGCAAAGTTCAAAGCAGCTGCACATCCTGGGACATCCATCCATCCTGCCACAGAACCACCAAGGAGTGCTCAGCTGGGTACGGCCAGGCACCTGGAAGTCCCTCAGGGAAGGGTGCTGCTCATTCAGGAAGGAAAATCTCTCCAGTTAGAGCCTGCAGCTCTTGGGAGATGGAAATACTGGGAGGGCTGATGGAGATGTGGGGGCTTGTATTACCAAAAGGGACTTTTATAGCAATAGCATGAGGATGAGAAGGAGGGCAGGTGAAGAAACAACGTGCCCCATCCCTGGCTGGGCACAAGTTTCTGGCTCTGGAGTGTTTGTAAGAAGTAAGGTTGGTGTAAGTAACATGAGAGATATTGCCAAACTGGACTGGCCGAAGATGGCTGGGGACTGGAGCCCATGGAAAAGTTGAGATCAAGGCTTGTTCAGCTGGGAGGAGAGAGAGGGAGATCTCACTGCCCACCGCTACCTAATAGGGAGAAAATGGAGCCAGACTCTTCCCAGAGGTGCCCTGGGGCAGGCCTGGGGCTGATGGGCATGAGCAGTAGGGGAGGTGCCAGTCAGACACTGCCCTGCCATGTTCCACAGTGGCCTTCCAGATCTAGGCTGCTGTGGTGGCTTCTCACAACTCCTGTTCTGCTAGTCCACACTCCAGGTGATGAAACCTGTTTCAAATCCCATTTCTTGCTCAGTTTCTCTAACCATGAGAGTAGACTTCCCTTCCTTTCCTTAAGAGAACTGAAAAATCGAGCTGGTCTGTGTTATCATTAAAAGGTGTTATCAGGGCTGGCCATGCTGTTGTGCTGGGAGATTCTCACATGACTGGCCCTGACTCAGGGCTGAGCAGGCCTGGTAAAGGAGGAAAGGATCTGCTCTCCCCATGTCCTACAAACCAGCAATTTTTCAAGTATTCATTTGTTTCATGGGTCCTGAGGCAAGCTGCAACATCTAGAATTACACCTTGCCTTGATTTGATCATTTTTGTTAATTTTTAGGGCAATCTTATGATTTTTAGGATCAAGTACCTGATTGTGTATTACTTGGTACCATAAACCACAGAGATTTGATGTTGTACTCAGGTCTTCGTGCCCACTTTTGGTTGGTCTGGTTGACCAGGCTGGAGATAAGGCTCATGATACAAATAATGGCATGTTAGCAGGGGTGTGGTGATGCTGGCAATCCTAAAGGTTGCAGCAGTATGTTCTGGCTGATGATGCTCCTGAGCACGTGGAGTTGCCAGGAGTTGCCCTGACTCTGGTACATATCTGAAATTTAGGGGTTTTGCACATTCATGATACCTGTTTTGGCCTCTTCTCCTCTCCTTCCATCATTTGTCCAGGAAGAAAGTAACATTAGCAATATACAAATGGGAAAATACATATTCAAGATCCTCAGTGAGGAACCTGATGAGCTGTGCACCAGTATGCTGGAAAAAAATCCCTAGACAGGCTGTGGAGTAAAAACTCCTTGCTCTATCAACATGTGCAGTCAGTTTTATCTCCCCACCTCCCCCTGCACTAAATCGAGCCCAGGGTGGCTCTGACCTCAGGGTGGCTGATAGAGCTGAGGAGAAAATATGAAATAGTTCCTCCCTGCTCTCTCCCTTTCTGCTGCTTGCCACAGGTCACCTGAAACCAGGCTGTGCTGCATCAGCGCCCGCATGGTTCCCACTGCAGGATGCTCCAAGTGGCACAGGGTAAGGACTGAGCCTGCTATTCCAGGTGGCTTCCAGGCTGTGCCAAGCCACTGGGAAGGGCACAAGACATGACAGGAAGAGGATATTTGGGTTTTCCTGCCTGCTGCTGGAGTCCAGGGTGTGCAAGTAGCTCCCACAGTGTGAAGCATGGCTGTCCCCTGGGGCTGTGTTACCTCACTGTGGCCATTGCACCCTGCTGCCCATCCACATCCAGCTGTGTGGGGAGCTGCTGGCACAGGGCATGGAGCTGCTGTCCAGCTCTGCCCCAGAGCCAGGGCCAGTCCATGGCTTGCCCACCTGCTGGTTGTTCACCCTCCTCCTGGCAGCCCCAATTCTGCCCTCAGCCCCCAACGCCGTCATTGCAGCAGCACTTCCTGACCGTGCTCTCCCTCGCCACAGGGATGAAGATGAGATATACGATGACGTTGAGCCTGCTGGGCTGGCCAGGAGAAGCCCAGGCCTTCTGCTACCTTCTGTGTCCCAGCTGCCAGTGTACCCCCACCGCAGAGGAGGTGAGTACAGGAGGGGCTTGGGTGCTGTTTGGGGTGAGACCTGCAGCTCCAAGAGCTGCGAGGCCCTGATGAGCCATGGGCAGCGGCAGGGCCTGTGCTAAGCCTACTGCTCCCCCACACAGGAGTGCAGTGGGTTCCTCTTGTAAATAGGGACAGGAAACCCCGATCCCTCCACACTTTGGGGCAAACTCAGCGTTTGGTCTCAGGAGGAGAAAGCTCTTGCTGCTCTTTATATCCTGTCTTGGCAGGTGTTTGCACCTCACAGCAGCCTCATGGCAGCACCTCTCGCGGGTTTGGTTTTACAAGTGGAAATGGTGGCCGAGCCTCTAACAGGGTTACCTTGCTGGCAGCTGCACAGAGGTAATGGGGATTTTTTACTCTTTCTAAGGGTCTCTTTTTACTCTTTCAAAATGGCCAGGGCTCCTTGTTGCTCTGACAAAGCCGCTGCTTTAATGGTCTCTGCTGGGCTTGCAATAGGAAGATCAGTGGTGAAGAGCACAAGCTGCAGGCTGTGCACCTGGCCCGAGAGCCCCCACAGCCCCAGAGCTGGCGCAGGGAAATGCAATGGGGAGCAGTCAGCAGGGGGAAGGGAATGGAAGGCAGCAGAGCATGGGGTCATCTGAACCTTCCCATGGCTTCCAATGACTGCAGAGAATCCCAGGTCTCCCAGAAGATGAAGACCATGACATTCAAGGCATGCAAGAAGGAAGAGAAGATGGACAGGGAGTTTCAGAAGAAATTCAAGGTGAGCAGCAGCAAGTGATCACTTTTCCCTCCTAGCTCCTTCTCCCTGCCTGGGAAGGGTGCAGTGCAATGGCAGAAAGGAGCTGCGCTCCACAGGGACCAGTGATACCCAGATCACACCCTGCCTTGTTCCCCCAGGTCACACCTGCCTCATTCCCCCAGATCTGACTAGTCCCACAGACCATTTGGCCAGAGAGGAATCTGCTTTTTTTCATGGAGGGAGAGTGGCCAGACCTGCCTGGCTCAACTCCCCATGGGCACTGCTGTTTGTGTTTCAGTTCGAAGGCAGCATCAAAGTCCTGACTCAGATGATGGTCGACCCAGCAGCAACAGAGAAGAGGGGTGGAGAGAAGAACCTGCCACTGAGACGGGGAGAAATCCTTGATGTCATTCAGTTTACAAATCAGGAGCAAATCCTCTGCCGGAACAGCCAGAGGAGGTGTAAGTCTGGAGGGGGATGGGGTTTGCCCACAGCAGGGAGCACAGCACAGTTTTGGGAAAAAGTTTCATTAGACAAACACCCCTGACAGATCTCCTGACAGACCTCCTCCACCTGTTAGACAGATCTGACAGGTACCCTGCTACCCTGAGAAGGTTCCCACTTTTCTCTGCACAAATGTCCTGCTCTTCCTTTCACTCAGCAGCAGCATTTCTGCTGTGAGCTGGGCTTGTCCTTTCCCTCTGCTAAAAGCCTTCAGGCCTCCAGGCCACCAGCCCAGCACACCAGGCTTTGCTGTGGGCTTAAACTCCACAAGCTGTGTCTGCACTGAGGGATGCTCGGGTGGAATGAGTGCAGATCCCTCAGGCAAAGAGGAAGGGATCAGGCTTATCCCTGCCAGCTGCCATTCAGCCTGGCAGGCTCATTCCTGACACTGCCTAGGGTAGTAGGTTCCTCCCAAGGGTCCAGCTTGGCTTCCCAGAGCTGGATTCCTCCTTGTCCCAGCTCTTTCTGGGAACATGAAGTGTTGCTAAACCCTGGGCAGGAGCAGGTGCTGATGCCCTGGTTCCCAGCACAACCTGGCATGTTTTTCCTCACTCTGTTGCAGATGGCTACGTGCCCCGGGCTGTGATGCTGCCTCTGTGAGTACCCTTTCCCAGCCCCTTCATCTCCACTCCATGAGCTGCAATAACTGCTCCATGAGTGGCCAGTACCAAACTAATCCTGGCTGACAACTCAAAACTACCCAGCTCAGGCTGTGACCATGAGTCTAACACCAGCTGGTTCCCCTGGGGTGGAATCTGCCATTTCTGGTGTCAGGAGAGATTCTGTCACTGGGGCACTGGGAGCACTCCCCAGGCTGTGGTCCTTCCTGTGGGACCTGCCCAGACACTGCTCAGAAGTTGCTGCTGACACGGGATGAGGGTGCAGCCCCTCTGCATGGCTGGGTCTGCAGCTTCTGGCAGCCTGGGATGAGGCCACCACTCTGACAGGGGCCAGAGTCATGTTAACCCCACTCCAGATGGTCCCAGCCGTGCAGGGAGAGCACAGCACTGGGAGGGGGAAACAGGGCTGCAGGTGGACACCAGAGTCCATAGGCAGGTCAGGAGGAGATGAGACAAATATGGCAGCAGGAGCTTGCCCTTGCCTCGGGGTTGGGAGGTGGTGGGACATGGGAGACCACACTGCCTACAGCACCCCATCTTTGTCCTTGCAGGGACACTGACATCTATGATGATGTTGAGATTTATGGTAGGTGCACAGAACTGCCGCCATACCCCTTCACTGGCCACAGTGACCCCCACACTAGCACCAGAATTCCCCTCCTCCTGATCCCTTGCTGTTCTGCTGCCTTCCCTCTCTCTCTTCCCTCCGTGCGATTCCTGTTCCTCTCCTTTACTTGCTCTGAGAGACCTAAAGGTCTTCATGTTCCTCTGTTCCCAGTTACTTGGACTTCAGCTTGCTCCCTTCACTTGCTGCCAGCCCCAGGGACCCTTCAATGTCCTTTGTGGTGTCCCTGATCCCCCAGAAAGCTCAGACTCCCCTTTCCCAAGCAGTTGCTCTCTCGTAACATGCAAACTCCATCCCTGGCTGGCAGTTGGCTCTGAAGATGGAGCTGAATAGAGACAACTGTATTTCAGCTCTGCTCACAAGCACGCACTTCATCTAATTCTGGCAGGCTGAGCCAAGCAGGCTAAGGCCAAAGGCACAAGACAGCACCACAGAGACATCCCCAGGGGCTGAAACATGAACAGCACCAGACACCAGGCTCCCTTTGTGAATGAGCTCTGCTTCCACTGAGAGAGACTGCAAACCCACCATGTCCCTGCCAGAATAGTGGCAAGGCTGCTCAGCACGTGGGGCTGCACAGATCCCGTCCCACAGGGCAGGGGGCCACAGATGCTCAAGTCACACGGTCACTGTAGCTCTGTTTTGTCTGTGTAAAATATGGCAATGGTTCAAGAGGGTTTCATGGCCTTATTTTTTTCTGGGTGGGGAGAGAGGGATAAAAGCAGGCCCATAAAGGTTTTAGTATTTTCCCATTCCCAGAGCATCTTCAGCCTGGGACCCACCTGCCCTTTCATTCTGCACCATACTCTGGCCCCAGTGACACTCCTGGCCTGAACCAGAGGCAAACTGAACAGAGAAATACTGTAAAATATCGTGAATTATGGCCTCATGGCCTTGGGGCAGCTTCCCTGGAGAGCTGGCAGGAGGTTGGATCTGTTGGGGCAGATATTTGTGTGGGAACATTCAGCATCATCTGTTGGTGCCTGGTCTGCAGATGCTATGTGAAATTCTCTCATTCACTGGGAATGTTTCGCGTTGCAGTCCCTGTCCTCAAGAAGTCCTCACAGATGGGGGCAGGATCAGGGTGCACCCACAGCCAGTGAGGAGCACAAATCTAGTTCAGGACCCAAATCCTTTTGGATCAGGAACAGTGAGAAGAAGGGAATTCTGGGGCTGAATCCCTGCTCTCAGTCTGCACACTGGCCCCCATCCCAGGGGCTGGAGGGTTAAACTGGGAGGATTCGGCACCTCACCGGCAGGATGCCAAGCCCAGATTAACCAGTTGAAGACGTCACTTTCCATTATGGGAAAGGCTCCCAAATATCCCTGAAGCTTTTGGTTCTGGGGATTAGCCACCAGCACACTCAGCTCCTGGCACAGAGCAGGGGTCCATCGGCGCCACGGGGCCTGTGGCCATGAGTGGGGCTGGGAGCTGCTCCCAGGTGCATTGTCTGGGCAGCTGAGGGTGACCATGTGGGAGTGGGTCAGAAGAGCTGTGCTGCACTCGCTGCCCACGGCCCTCCTGCGCCTCTGGAAGTGGGTACAGGCTTTCTGGTACAAAAATGGCCTCTTGACGCTCTCGATGCTGTCGGTTGTCACTGGATGCCTCCTGGGGTTCCTGCTGCGAGCGCTGGAGCTGACAGACCTGGTAAGCCTGGCTGGGATGGTGATGGAAGTGAGTGGGATGGAGTGGGGCAGGGAGGCAAGCCCTGGTGCCAGTAAGGGTCCCAGATGGGCACAGCCCCGAAAGCAAAGGCTGCTGCCCAAGAAAACCACCTCAGTGAGCTTTCTGCCTGTGTGCCTGTGGCTTTTCTTTTTTTTTTCCTTTTTTCTTTTCTTTTTTTTTTTTTGACCAAGAAGGTGCAAACAAATGCCCAAGCTATAGGACAAATCCTGCCTCCCTCCAATGGGAGTGGGGACCTCTGGGTTGGACTCCATGGGGCTGCAGGAGCCTCAGGGTGGGATGAGGATGTGAAAGGGGTAAAGGATGTTTTCTCAGGTGCTAGATGCTCAGTAACACGCTCCGCCCAACACCACCAGGCACGTTGGGGTCTTAGGGATGGCGTCCAGGAGATGGGGTTTGAGGGATGGAGTTTGAGGGATGGGGTCCTCCCATTACTCTCCCCAGCTGTGTGCAATCAAAGCACATTTCCATGCTCTGGAGAGGACCCAGCAAATAAATAGAGGCTTGGTGGGGAGCCTGGAGGGCTTTGAGGAGTCACCTTCCTTTGAGGAGCCTTGGAGAGCAATGCATTGGAGAAAATGTATGAGAAAGGCACGTTGGCTCAGCGCTTTCCAGGAGCATCGCGCTGTGAAATGGCACTGAGCTGAGATCCTCTGACATCGGGCAGCTGGGCCATGGCTCAGCCCTGATCCTCGGCCAGGCTGCTGAGCCCGGGAGGGGGAATGCTGCTCCCGGAGAGCTTCACTGGTGCTGGAACATCCCTGTGTTGCCCACTAGGATTTAGCAAAGTCTTGTCATTTCAATTAGGCCCTTCAGCATCAGCACAGCAGGGATGATCTCGTTACTTAATTGAAGCTGGGTGTAATCTCCCTGCATCCCAGTGCACACACCCGTGAGAGCCCAGCAGCCACCCACACTGGTCATGAGGCTGGCAGAGTCTTGAGGCTCCAGGCCCTTGTCCTGCCATGCACCAAGTTTATCCATCCTCTGCTCCAGCCCCATCCTGTACTGTTGCCACAGCTCTGCTGTGGGCCTGGCAGCCACTAGAAACTGTTCCCACTAGAGATTTTTGTCACAAAGTCTGGAGGAGAGCAGGAGAGGTGGCTGGTTCCGCTTTCCTCCCTGCAATGGGAAAGTGTCACAAAGCTGAGACCCACTGGCAAAGAGATGCTGTTCAGACCTGGCATTACCCCTTGCACCCAGCTGGGCCCATCACAGCTCCACTCTGCCTGAGCCCCCTGCGGACATCAGCCATGTCCAGGCCACACGCTGGGACAATGCAGCGACAACACAGGGGAGTGATTGAACAGCTGCCTTGGCACCCCTCAAAGCCCCAGCATGGGGTGGTGGCTACTTTGGAGTAACCAAAAGTACCTGCTTGTCTTGGGGCCAAATCAGATCCCTCCCTGACACCGCTACAGTGGCACAGTGAAATAGGGGGAATCAGGGATGGAGGGAGGGAAGATGGATGGATGGTGGGCAGAGATAACGATGGAGGGAAGGAGGGATGCTGGCCAGGCTGCTGGTCCCACAGACCCCTCACTCTCCCCTTGGTCATGGCTGTGGGATCCAGACTTTGGGGGATGTCTCTGCAGCCCTTCCCCATGTCCATGTGAGGGGTGTAGGGTGTGGAGAGATGCCACGGCACCAGATTGTCGCATGGATGGGCCAGACACCTGGGCTCTCCCTGAGCTCGGCTTTGCCACCTGCAGCCACGAGATATTCCCACCTTTTGTTGCTGCCAACAGCTTTGAGGCACTTTTGCAGATGCAGCCACGCCTCTGCTCCCTGATAATGACTGCAATGACTTTTGGGAGGAGCCAGTGGTGGGGCCATGTGGACAATTCCCTAGAAGGCAACAGGAACAAGGATCTTTTTGGGAGGGGACCAACCCCACATGCCCCTCCCTTGTTTACAGCCAGATTTGCCACGTGGCCAGTATTCCCCATCCCTGAGCCAACTCCCAGTAAGGGACAGCAGAGAAATGGCATCATGGAGTATCTCAACGAGTGGCTGCCAGCTCAGAACCAAGCTCAGAGCTGGGTCTGGTTGGGAAAAAGGCAGATTTATTAGGTTTGAGCCCTTAACCCATAATCATTTACATGACACATGCTCTGCTCTATGTGCAGGAGAAGCAGTATTTTTCCTTTCCTGGAGAGCTCCTCATGAGGATGCTGAAGATGCTGATCCTGCCCTTGATCACCTCCAGGTAAGACATCACCTTCTGCTCTAAAGCACCATCTTTCCATCAAGTTGAAAAGATCACCCTGTGACCCCCCACTGAGGAGATAACCCCAAAACTGCATGGGATGAGAGTAACCCTGGCTCCAAGCAGCTGGCAATCAAGCAGCATCCCCTGGTTTGGTGTCCATCAAACCCCATGATTTCCCAACAATAGTCTGGGACAAATCCTCACCAGGCACTTGCACCCAGCTAAGACACCTGCCCTGGCTGGGGTGTTTCCCTTCTTTTGGGCAGCTGGTGATGCCAGAACTCTCTGTGGGCAGTTGTGATGGGCTGTTTAACCTCAAAGCAGATTCCCTTAGAGGGATTTTAGAAAGTTCAGGTAAAAAACATAAGCATTCCCCAGCATCTGTGTTTGCAAATACCCATTTTATTGGCCCATATAGACCTAGAAATAAGGAACAGAGCCAGCAGTCCTAGTGGGGTCTAAGCAAGGCCTTGAAAACTTTATATGGATTAACATATTGCAAACAATATGTTGGCATGTGCTCATTAGACACACACAAATGATCAGGTCCTTGTTCCCTTGAGGATGTGTCATTTCTCTGTTGTTTGTCAGAGTTTGCTTGTTGTCCCATTTGCCTCTGGTTTGTTTCTGAGAGCAGTGTGGTCTCTACCCTGGCCACACCTGGCCTGTTCAGTACCAGCCCTTGTAGAGACACAAGGGCTCACGTGTGGATTTCCCTTCACCCTCAGCCCTCCCCACAGCTCAGTTGCTGGGTCGTCTCCTCTGATCACTCTCCTGTCTGTGGGTGCAGGGTCTGCAGAGGCCTCCCAGGACTTTTCTTTCATGTTGAATTGAACCAGGGATTTTTCTATAATTACTGAATGATGGTGAAGTGGCGTCTTCGCTCTGTGCACCATCCCAGAGGGGCCTGGCTGTGCTCTGGGGATGGAGCTCTGGAGATCCCCAAGCCCCAAGCTGGAAAGCACCACCTACTTCAGTGTTGCTTTTGTGGACTGTCTTGAGTTTCCAAAGCCCTTCTCCTCCTGGATGTGTGGCTGCTGAATGGGATCCACGGGATGACCACCACCTCAGCCACGCTGTGTGTCCCCAAGGTTGGCACTGACCCTCTCAGGCCCTCTATTATGTCCTGCCTCAGGGTCAGGGCTTGGCTGGGTTCTGCAGAGGCTTAGTGTGGGTCTGTATGCATGTGGGGCACATTGCAGCCCCCAAACACTGACATTTCATAGAATTCTGGGATAACCTGAGTTGGAAGGGACCCACAAAGATTGTCATNCGGGGCCGGGACCATTCCCTGGGGAGCCTGGGCAGTGCCCCAGCACCCTCGGGGGGAAGAACCTTTCCCTGAGATCCATGCCAAGCCCTGACACAGCTCCAGCCCTTCCTGGGCTCCTGTCCCTGTCCCAGAGCAGAGCTCAGCCCCTGCCCCTCCGCCTCCCCTCGGGAGGAGCTGCAGCCCCCGAGGAGCCTCCCCTCAGTCTCCTCTGCTCCAGCTGAACGAGCCAAGTGCCCTCAGCTGCTCCTCAGACCCTTCCCCAGCTCCGTGTCCCTCCTTTGGACACTCTCCAACAGCTTTGGATCCTTCTGATCTTGTGGTGCCCAAAGTGCCCCCAGCACTGGAGGTGGGGCTGCCCCAGTGCAGAGCAGAGCAGGACAATCCCTCCCTGGGCCTGGTGCCCCCCAGGACACGGTGACCCTTTGGGCTGCCAGGACACACCGGTGACTCAGATCCAACTTGCCACTGACCAGGACTCCCAGGTCCCTTCCCACAGCCCTGCTCTCCAGCCTCTCGTTCCCAGTCTGTCCCTGCATCTGGGGCTGCCCCATTCCAAGGGCAGGATCTGACACTTGCCCTGTTAAACATCACATGGATGGGGATTTCCCAATCCTCACATTTGTTAGGGCCTCTCTGCAGGGCCTCTCTGTCCTTGAGGGTTTCAGCAGCTCCTCCCAACTGATTGACCTCAGTAAATCCAGTCCTGCACCCAACTTGTCCCCACCACCACCACTTCTCTTCCTCCTGGGGCAGCCTGTAATGCCCTCTCTATTTTTAGCCCAGTTTTGCTGAGAAGTAGCTTATGGGTTACTTCTTAGGAAAGCTTACGTGTGCATAAAATCTAAACCTGCAGCTCTCTCCTGGGGGCGTGGGGTCCACTCCCACCAAGATTTTATGAACCTTGTTGGTACCTTCCTTTACTGCTCACAGTGACACACAGCAGTGGCATAAGGTGATGGAGATATAAGAGAACAGTATCTCACAAAAAAGGAGCAGCATCAGTTATTCAACATAAAAATACACTAAGAATATAAACTTCTTAACCCTTGTTGAAAACAGAAAACACAGCCAGACCTTGAAAAGGGGCTTGGAGGTCTCTCCTGCCCTTCACAGATCAGCTTGGGTTGTCACAAGCTCAACCTGGGTGTGAGATCCTGTGGATGCTGGCACAAGAACGTGCAAGAGCTCAGTGATGCCCTTAGGCTTTGGTTTAAAAAACCTACAGAAACCCCTCCTACCTTGGAGATTTTGCCCATCAGGTGCATCTTGTGCAGTCTGGGGAGCAGGCAATGACCACTCTGTTCTGTGCTGCAGCCTCATGTCTGGGCTGGCCACCATGGACTCCAAGGCCTGCGGGAAGATGGGGGTGATCACCATCACCTACTACCTTTGGACAACCTTCATGGCAGTGACCGTGGGGATCATCCTTGTGGTCAGCATCCATCCTGGTGCAGCTGCCCAGAAGGACAACTACTCTGTGGGGAAAGTGGTGCTCAGCTCTGCCGATGCATTACTGGATTTAATCAGGTGTGTCACAGGAATTCAGCAGGAGCCAAGGTTGTGATAACAAAATGGTCCCAGAAGGTTCTGAGTTCCCAGAAGACCCTGAGATCTCAAGGGAAACAGAACCACTGGCCAGGTGCTGGTACCTCCAAGCCCAACAACATGGGTTTTGTTTCCCCCCATCCATGCCCCTCTGGCCACTCTGTCACTGCCACTGCTCTCCCAAAGCCATCAGCAAAGAGATGCACTGCAACAGAGATCAGACAGTCATGTTCCCTGCAAGGCTCAAATTCTCCTCTGCAGCCCCCGTTGGGACATGCCAAGCCTGGAGCGGGCCCAGGGCTGGGTTAAGGCAGCAGATGGGGTTGCCTGGGGAGGGGTTGCAGCACAGATCCAGGGGCTGAGGGAGAATCTCTGTTTCTGGAGGTACTGAACTGACTGGACCAGGCTCTGAGCAGGGGGCTGCAGATAGCAGATGTCCATCCCAGGTTCAGGCTTTCCACCAATCCCATTTACACACGGTTCTCAGTCCTGCTTTGTGTTCACCTGTCAGCTTTTATTTGCTCTTAGCTTGCACAGCTGTCATAAGCTGTTGTTGGCTCATGTCCTCCAGACATTGTGCCCATCAGAAGTGCTTCCCAGGATGCTCCCTATGCTCTCACAACACACTTTAACCCTGTGTCATTGGTCTCTTACAGAAACATGTTTCCTTCTAATCTGGTTGAAGCTTCGTTCCAGCAGGTGAGTTCACCTGACCTCTCTGCGTGCAGCCAGGATGGTGCTCAGCTCCACACGGGGCTGCCTCTTTGCCCACACACAGCCTGGACAGGAGCCCCTTCCCCTTCCCCTTCCTTCCTCTTCCCCTCCCCCAAACTTCCCTTCCCCTTCCTCTGCATTCTCCCACACTCACCCCAGGGTGGGCACCCGAAGGCAGGAGGGTGCTGGCAGGGCACAGGCTCACAGGGACCCCCTCTGCCTGCGAGGCCCCTGTACAGAAGCAGAACACATCCCTTCCCTCAGATTCTGCTCTTGTGCAGCAGCTTTTTAATCCCTGGGGAGTGGTGGCAGCGGGGTGGCAGGCAGCAGGCAGGGGAAGGGACACAAAGAAGGGACACTTGAGGGAAGGTAGAGGGGTCAAAGGGGACAGACTGAGTGGCCAGGTAGGGTGGAGAGGCAGGGAAAACAAGCATTGGCATTGGGAAAGCCTCGGTAAAGCTCCCAGGGGGAGGGATGGGGGGATCAGAAGGACCCCAGCGCTGTGCTGGCCCCCTGGAGGGACCCGAGTCACCAACACCACGAGTCGGCTCTGCAGCCTTGGCTGAGGACAGTCTGCAGCCAGCAGCCACAGCTCCCCTTGCCTGACTCCCACTCCTTGTTTCCACCAGCCTTTTACTGCCTGGAACCCAAAGCTTTAACCTCCAGGAACACCCAGCCTAGGGCTGGCTTTGCCTCCATGTTAGGGTGGGATGGAACTCATGCCGGCAGCACGCTAACCTCCCTCCTTTGCTTCTGTTCCAGTATCGAACTGTTCTTGTCCCGGTGGTGAAGTCTCCTGGTCTTCCAAAGATCCCAGGAAAACCTGTCAATTTTATTTACTTTGCACCTGATGACAACAACCCTGAAATTCATCGGCCTGTGTTCCTTGAGCTGACGCCATCACCCGAGATGACTTACAGGACCCTGGCTGGGACCAGCAATGAGATGAATGTCCTGGGGATTGTCATCTTCTCAGCAACCATAGGTACCTGCTCCTCCACAGGCCCGGGGCAGCCCAGGGTGGCCACTGCTGCAGTCACCATGATTTACCTGAGTGAAAGATGTGGGACGAGATTCTTTTAGCTTTAATTGCCCCAGTCCCTGGGAACTGGCCCCACCATAGAGCTCATACCAAGGCCTCTGTCAGCACCACCTGTGGTGGAGCTCACTAAAGCTGTAGGCACTGGGAAGGCTGTTTTCATCCCGTATTTCCCACATGAGCCTTCACAGCCCACGCGCAGGTCCTGAGGGTTTTCAAACCACTACCTACGCTGGGGGGTCCTTTTAATGAAGTCTGAAGTGAGGTGTAATTTTGGAGAGGCTGCCTGGGATCCAGCTCACCACAATGACCCAAACGCTGCACACTGAGCAGGCAGGATGTGACAGGGGCTCAGACTTGGCACTGTTACAAATACAAGGGAATTCCCAACAGGACTTTCTGAAGGAGGTAGGGAAGCATCCTGCATGGAACTGCTTGCAGTCTTGTGTGGAAAAGGTGCTCAGCAGCAATTTTAGGAAGGAAGAAGGAGCAGAGGTCATGGAGAGACACGTGCAAGAGAGGAGGTTTAAAGGGGGGAAAGTCATTGAAAGGAGGAACTTGGAGCTGGCTCAAAGCATACGAGGACACAGGTGCAAGGCTGAGGGAGAAAGGGAGGAGGGATCAGGAATGAAAAAGAGTAGGAAGCAGTGAGATGAGCATGGTGAGAGGATTATGTGTCAGTTAAGAGGTGAGGGCAAGGAGCTTGAACTTTGTGTATAAGGAACCAAAAAGCCAATTAGAGGATTTGAAGTGTGGAGGCAGCGCAGCCAGCACAGCACCACAGTGTGCTGGACTGCGGTCAGAGCCATGGAGAGTAGCCACTTCTAAATGTGAGACCTCAGAGGAGTTGGCCACAGCGAGACTGGGCACAGTCAGCCCCACTGACAGATCCTTACAGCCAGAAGATGTCTCTGGCAATCTCCTGTCCCAGCAACCAACACCCTATGCAGACCTTGGACACCCAGGAAAGGTGCTGAGCTCCTGCCCACAGGACACGTGCCCCCTCCAGCCCTGCCAAACCTGCAAGGAGAAACTGCTTTTCTCTTCTAAGATTACACTTCACCACCGCTCCAGCGTGGGAGTGGGATCAGCCTGAGTTAGGAAGCAGTGGGAGATCACCTGAGCCAGCCCCAGCCACCACCTGCACTCCCCATGTTTTGCCCAGGATTAGAGTTCCACAAAGCCACAGACTGGCAGAGCATCACCTGCACCAGGCACAGGCAGCTTGGTAAGGGCATTCATACACCCACAGGATGCTTTCCCTATGAAGAGAGGCTGAATTAATGGGGTTTACCTGCAGAAAACAGGAGAGGGACAGGCAGGGCACCACAGCCCCACACCTTGGGAAATAGGGATCACCTCCTCTGTGCAGCAAGGTTGGGGGGGGCAGGTGGAAGCTGGCTGAGCTCTCAGCAAAGTGTATTTGTGTTCAACACCAAAACTAGGTGGGTTGTGGGGCTGAGACCAAGGCATCCACACAGCACCCAGTAGGTACTCAGAGTGACTTTGCTATGAGGGGTGACCCCACACAGCTATCCCAGCTCTGACAGTTCTTCACTGTCACTGAGGGCCTCTCTGTTGCTTTTGAAAGCCATGAGAGGGCAGAGCTTCCAAGAGCCTTGCAGGAATCTGTCCATTTACTTGGGCCATGTCTCCCAAATCAGCTCTGTAGGATCTGAAGAGAAATTACTTTCTTCCAAAGCAGCTGTTGCGGCCATCAAATACTGGACAAATATCCACAGAGCTGAGATTTAAACATGCCAAACCTTGTCTCATTTCTGAAAGTTCTGGCAAATATGCAAGGCAAGAGATCCAACCACCAACCAAGGGCCTCTTGGAGTCCTCAACCCTGAAGACTGAAGAGGGATAAGCAGGACAAGATCCTGTCTATATTCTTCTTTTCCAAGATAAAACAAACACCTGCAAAGTGCTTTAAAATTAATTTTAGCCAACACAGGAAGAGGGACTTGCACCAAGCTGGAAACAAGATGGGCAAATGCTCAAAGGCTCTTTTTCCCTTTGCTTGATGGGTTCCTGGAAAACCTCCCAGCCAGTGAAAGCAATGGGGTTTAGCACTGGCAGACAGGACAGTACCATAACCCTTCTAACCATTCAAACCATAACCTGTGTTTCTGCTCCAGTATTCCTTTGACAGAAAATTAGGCAGGATTAGGTTAATGCAACAACATTAAAGAAAAAAATAAGAGAGTAGGCTTAATACCTGTATCTAAACAACTCATTCAGATCCTTCCTGACACAGGAACTGTACAGCCACATGTGTTGTCACCACCATGGCACAGCCTATGAGCCACCAACACTGAACAGCCCAGCCCACGAGGGAACCGGACGCAGGACCAGGGGCCTGAGCACTGCTCAGTTACTGTGTGGCAGTCGGGGCCCCTTTCACTCCAGAGCAGGGCAGGAATGCAGCACAGCATCACATCCTCAGCTACAGAGAGCCCTACCACACCTTATCCTTAAAAAAATTCCATTTTTATTTCCAGAGTTCATTATACTTGTATTACCAAATAGCACTCCAGATATCCACTTAATCCAGCTAATCCACAGTTTATTCACCCCAGGAAATTACTCTTTCAGCATTGAGCAGCAGTGAAATTTATCTCTTTTCTGTCCAAGGAAGAGTCCAAATCCTGGATCTGGGTCTGGTGGGGCTTTGTGAGAAAAGGCCAGATGCTTGTGTTTGCTTGGAACAGAGAGTGGCCGTGACTCGTAAGAGCACACGGCAACGAGTACTAAATCAGGTTTTGCCTGCTGACTCCCATTCTGTGGCCACCAGACCCTCAAGACACACTGCCTGACAGGTGCTGCTCCCAAGTCATGTAACCTGCTGTGCTTGGTTGCAGGACTTCTCCTGGGAAAAATGGGTGAGCGAGGAGCCCCGCTGGTTAACGTGTGCCAGTGTCTGAACGAAGCAGTTATGAAAATTGTCTCAATGGCCGTTTGGTAAATCTGGTTTTGATTCATTCATTGATTGCTTGATTTTCTTTCCCCCTATCTAATGGCAATGCCAATCACACATCTGCAAGTACCTGTTGTGAGCACTGAATTTGTTTTCGTACAAGTGTAATGCACAGTATCAAACACTGCAATGTCTACACTGCAGTGCTTCAGTGATTGCTGCATCCTCATAATTTTTTATGCTTATTCTTTGCAGGTACTTCCCCTTTGGCATTGTATTTCTCATAGCTGGAAAGATCTTGGAGATGGAAGATCCATCGGTTATAGGACAGAAGCTGGGACTGTACGTCATTACAGTAGTGTCAGGGCTTGCCTTTCATGGAATCATCCTCTTACCTCTGCTTTTTGTGCTCATCACCAAGAAAAACCCCTTTGCTTTCATTCAGGGGATACTGCAAGCCTTGCTGATCGCCTTAGCTACATCCTCCAGGTAGGAAAACATGGCTGGAGCCTGTGGACACTGCAAAACAGGGATCTGGTTTAGCAAGGGAGCCGTGTCTGTGTCCAGCCAGGTGAGCTGGAGGACAGGTGTAACTCAAAGGAAAATCACATTCCAGCACTATTTGAAGTGAGAATGCTCCTGGTTTTAGGAGGAAGCAGACACTTAGCCCTGCCCTGGTCGGCAGACCTGGGCAGCTCGTGGTGTTCTTCCACTCACCCTCTCCCAGGGTTTTTCCAGAGCAGACCTGCAATGTTTTTGTGTGTGTGTGCACACTTCATTCTATTGCTGCAGTTCTCTTTCCATGAATTCAAACTAGGACTGCTTTATAAACTGCATGGGGTTATGATCCTGGAGTTTAATTGAAAACATCAAAAGCTCTTCTGAACACTTCACTGACAACCTAAAATCTACTACAGTGTATCCCAAGCTCATCCACAGAAAAATCTTGCCTACTTTGAAAAGACTTTAATAATTTTAGATTATATTTATCTATTCTATTTTCATTGAAATACATTCCTTATAACAATGAAAAAAACTCCACACTATAAATTACCATCCTTTCCAGAAGACACACAAATTCGAACATTTTCCTGGAGAACATCTGACCGGCAAAGGGTTTTTCTGGTCTCTCTGTTGCTTCTCCACATAAGCCCAATAAAACCACCTGGACTGTGCCTCCCTTCCCCAGTACCCATCACTGCAACCTTTGCTTCTGCAACTCATAATGACCTGGTCTCCTCCTGAACCTGGGTCTCCAGCTCTGTCTCCATCAGGCTTCTCCTCCCTCTGCTCTGCAGCCAGCTAAGGGAGGGAGAACTGTCACAGAGAGAACCCCCTGCTCCTTGTCTCAGCCCCATGGTCTGTGCCCATGGCTGGGGCCACCATTCTGCATCCAGAGCCTTTGCCAAATGCAGTCCCTGCCTCCCAGAGTCTGTCGCAATCCCATCGACTTCTTCTCTGTGGTTTCTTTCTTCAACCCGTTCTTCTTCCTCCATTCCTCATGCCAGTTCCTGTGGGACAGTTGTCATCTTCATGCTAGACAGAAACAAGAGAGAGAGGTCAGGGGTGCAGAAGCTGAGGCAAGCATCCCTCATGGAGCAGACAGGCAAGGACAACAGGGGTCTGGCTGGATCTCAACACAGCCAGTGCTGGCACACACTGTCTCATGCTCCAGGAGGTGCTGAAGGATTAATGTGGGCACCAGGGATGTTCAACAGAGCTGCAGCCATGGCAAACAGCTGGGTAAAGTGGTGCCTTCAGCCACTGAAATGATATTCTGACATTTTCTCTTTCAGCCTGCAGCTCACTTGGCTAATGATGTCTATTCCCCAGGTGGTGAGAGCTGAGGAGACTTTCATTGCTACAGCAATTTGTGTAACATTGCAGCATCCACCCTCAGGAGGGCTGGTATTTCTGTCCCATCACACTGACTCCATCTTACAAAGCTCAACTCAAATAACTACTGCTCATTTCTTGTCCTGCAGCTCAGCCACCCTGCCCATCACCCTCAAGTGTCTCCTGGAGAACAATGGCATCGACAGACGCGTGGCGCGGTTCGTGCTCCCCGTTGGGGCCACCATCAACATGGACGGCACCGCGCTCTATGAGGCGGTCGCTGCCATCTTCATTGCCCAGGTCAATGAGTTTGAACTGGATTTGGGACAAATTATAACTATAAGGTAAAGGTTTCTCTGCAGCAGCCAGATTATTTCTCTCTGTTCCTATTTACAGACATTAGGACAACCTCTTGCATTTTTCCCATTTGCAGAGATCTTGTTAATGCACAGAGTGACCTTTGCTGGGAAGCTGAGGAGCAGGGGAGGGTGCAGTATGTCCCATGCTGTGTGCCAGGGAAAGCTGGGCTGGCTCT
>WEKY01011577.1:0-94058 GCA_013390045.1 Picathartes gymnocephalus | reverse complement strand
ATTGAATGCATTAGTGTGACAACTTATTCAGCCATTGTGAGGGAAGCCTCTTGATGCTGGCTTTCCATTTCTCTCTGTTCATGCACAACTTGCAAAACCAGCTCCAGCCCTCTTGCTCCTGGGTAGGTACCACCAGCGTGAGCTGTCTCATGCCTCGGATGTGCAAGGCCTGAGCTGCAGTGTGCTCTTGAGGGAGCCTGTGCAATCGTACATTCTCCTTAGCAATTCTTATGTGCACTACATTTTGCTGTTGGCATAAAAATAATTCAGTGTTTACAACAAAAAATTATGTTCATTAGCCATGTCCTTATTATCAGCAGTTTCCAAGAGGATTTTCTTTACTAGAGGAAGGGGCTCAAATCTAGAGCCTTTGGATGGGTGCATTTTCTTGAAATTAGATTTTACATAATTTTATTTTCATAATATTAGAAAATTATATTTATCAATGTGCCTGGATAAATCTAGATATGCTTTAGTATTGACTTTAGGAAGAGACAATGTCTTTGCTACAGGAATTACTAACTTGAAGGCACTACTGATACAGCTCAGTGGGAGAGGTGCCTTAAACTGCTTGGTAACTAAAGCAATTCTGGTTTACAGAATGTGTTTCAGTGTATTGGGCTGGTGCTGTGCCTGATCTGAAAATAACTATCTTTGGAGACATAACAGTAAAAGTCTTGTTTCTTATATTGCTGTAACTTGAAAGTTATTCTGGAGAACTGCCAAAGAACGAAGGATAACTTCCAGGTCTGTGCACCAAACAGGTCGCTGAGATGGCCTACTACAACTTCTGTCTGTGTTTCTTTGTTGTCCTTTAGCGATAGTTGCCAAGAATAAATGTCCACAGGAAGAGGTGCTGTACTGTTAGCAGAAGGAATGCTGCAGGGGTTGGAGACAGTGTCATTGAGCTGGTGAGAAGGAGATAGCTCATCTCTCCCTGCTGCAAATCCCCCTTCTGTAAACAGCAGCAGTTCGGAAGGGAAAGGTTTATCACCTGAAACACTGACATCATGTGAATCAAGCGCTGCCTGTAAGAACAAAAGCAAAACAGCTACCCTTTTCTCCATGCCCAGCACATATCTCTTCTCAGGACACCCTGTGAAAGGAAAATAAATGCCATAGTTTTTTTTCTTGTGGCACTGAGGAGCACATGGTGGTGCGAAAACTGTGCGGCCTGAAATCACTGGGGAAGGGATGAGAGTGCAGCGCACCAGGCCCGAGGTCTCCTTTTGCATCTTCAGAGCTGCTGCTGAGGAATCATTTGCTGTCTGCAGGGCTGAATCCATTGCTTTCCTTCCGCAAAATACCATGATTTTTAGGAAAACAGCCAGCTGAGGTAAGGCAGGAGAGGCAGTGGAAATGTGGAAGCCTTGGCCCTTCTATGCTTATCACAAAAATGCAAAATCTTGGGGTTTTGGAGAAGTAAGAGGAAATTTTGCAAACTTCAGCCTTTATACTTGCTTACAAGAATAGATATATTTTTTATACTCTTAAGAATGTAGGGATCCTGTTTCCCTTCAGGTAAACTTCTTCAGTACTGGACAGTTTGGAGCTAAAAGGAATACGTGACCTTTTTTTGCCCCTGTGCTTGGCACTGGTGAGGCTGCACCTCGAATCCTGTGTTCAGTTTTGGGCCTCTCACAATGAGAAAGGCATTGAGGGGCTGGAGCATGTCCAGAGAAGGGCAATGGAGCTGGTGAAGGGTCTGGAGCACTAGTCCTGTGAGGGGTTGCTGAGGGAGATGGGGATGTTTAGCCTGGACAAAAGGAGGCTCAGGGGGGACCTTATCACTCTTTACAATTCCCTGAAAGGAGGTTATAGCAAGGTACGGGTCAGGTTCTTCTCCCAGGTAGCAAGTGGCTGTCCTTCAGTTTGCACCAGGGGCGGTTTGGATTGGATTTTAGGAAACGTTTCTTCACTGAAAGGGTTGACAAGCATTGGAACAGGCTACTCAGGGAAGTGCTGGAATCACCATCCCTGGAAGTGTTCAAAAAATGTGTGGTGTGACACTTGGGGACATAGTCTGATGGTGAATACGGTGATGCTGGGTTAACAGGTGAACTCCATGATCTTGGAGGTCTTTTCCAACCTAAACAATTCTGAGTCTATATTTCTATTGAAGTTGATTTTTCTGTAGAAACAAAGGTGATACTATAATAGAGCAGATCAATGTTCTATTGTTTTATTTTGTCTGACAGTAAATGTTGCAACTGTCAGGAATTACAAGCCTGTTTTAGTAGAACTCTATAAAATGGTATAACAAATGGGCAACAACTTGAAACCATGTGTGTTTGAGGCCTGACATGTCACTTACTTAGAGGCTTTACTTAAAGCTTTCAAAGCTTATGCAGACAATGGTGACTAACTGCTGTCTGTATGCCTCATTCTAATCTCACATAACTCATTTCGGGTGAATAGATTTTTAAGTGGTCCTTATCCAATTTGAAAAACATACATTTCTAAAGCCTGGTTTCAGACTTCATCAACCTGAATAAAATGCCAAAATCTTGGTCTGTCAGATAGCAGCTGGGACAGGGAATGCTGAAGCACATGGTGGCATTGTTGTGAAAGACAGTCTTTTCAATGGAATCAATTCAGGACAAAGGATGTCAATATGTTCTTTATTTTCCATTCATATTTTCCAGATAAAACCAGTTTATTCCTACATTGGTATCCGTCTCTGAGGCAAACAAGAAGGGGAGATGACTAAATTTTCTTTTCTTTGTCCACCCCTCCTCAAAATAATTTTGAATTTGCTGTTTTCCTCTGTTCAAGTAGTTTGAATAAAACTTTTGTCATATGTACAGAGAATACTTTTTTTTGTGTTGCTCCATGTGTGTTACCTATTGCTTCTGTCAAAGATTGTAGTGTGTCCCATTGTCCCTTCCTTTGTGTGATGGCTGCTCCATGTATTTTATTTTTTTTCCTATTGTATCGGTGTAAAATCAGACCTAATAATTAAAGAAATTCCAAGTAAGAAGCTGAAATGGATCCTGACTGCTGTTGCCCTTCATTCTGCTAGCAGTCCTCCTATAATGAGTACAGCTAGTTCTTGTTCAAGAACAGATGGTCTAACGGTTTTTATGGTGTATGGAACAGGTTTTCCAATACCAAGATGGCTTATAATATTTCAGTAAACACTTAATTTTTAAATACCTAGTTAGAATTAACATAAATCTGGAAAATTGTTTTGTAGGAGGTGTCCCTTTCATGATGGAAAAAAGACTGAAACTGAACTTGAATCTCTGTAATTTTGAAGTCAATTTGCTAAGAATGGTAATTGCTCCATTTTTTAGCCCCAGAAATGCATAAAAATCAATTAGTACAACAAAACTAATTTTTGAGCAACAGTATTTTTATGAGGCAAAAAGGAAATGCTATTGCTGCCTTTCATGGTTCTTCAATGCTGAGAAGTTTTTATTATTAACAATTGGCAAGTTAAATACGATATTGGCTTTCTTCCTTTTTTTACTGCTGTTGCTGATGGATAATTAGGTTTGGTGTCCACATAAGCTTAAGAATTTTTTTGATGATGTAAAGATTGCTTATTAAGAGGAAGAAATTTGATTTAAATTAGCAGCATGAGTCAGAATGATCCACTAGTCCTGGAGGGCAAGTTGGCAGACCTGGGTTTGGTCCCACACCTGTCACCAGGATCCACAGAGCCCTTGTGAGCTCTGTGAGTTCCTTCTGAAATCTGGGTCCTCTTCAGTTTTCTGTGGTGGGGACTTTTGTGTGGATTACTGATACCCTTGTGCTGTCAGCAGGGATCTGAAAGGCTTCCAGTGGTAATGCAACAGCAGTTTAATAGTGTTGTCTCTTACCAATGTAAACTTCATTGAGCTTGATGTGAAACAAAACAAACATCCTTGTGCAGTGAAGACGAGGAAAACTGAAAATTTGGGTGGGAGGAAAGAGAAAATCATAGAGCACCATGCCTGAAACCACTTGCAGAAGAAGACATGTTCTTGTGCTGGTGGGGTCCAGCTCAGGGTTTTTCAGTCTTTTAAAGGAAAAAAAAAGCTGCTCTGCAGGACCAGCTAGAAGATGAAATGTGCTATTAAAGGAGAAAGGAAACAATTTTCCCTTCCTCAAAAGAATAGTTTGCTAGACCTAAGTTAGCATGCAGGAACCTGAGGTCCAAGTTTGGCTCAGCTTTAAGTAAAATTATCCAGTTTTTTTGACCGCCATTAGTCATAAGCGCTGAGTGGTTTTGTGAGCGAGGGAGAGAAAGTTTGTGTGAGTCAAGGCTATTGTACATTCAGTGTTTCAAAGCTTAAATATTTTGAGACTGTGCAACTCATCAGTATTTAAAGCCTTAATATGTTCTTTCAAAGCCCTTTTATTTTGCAGAGAAGATCATTATCGGTTGGATGTGAAAAGCCACTTCCCTTTTCCCTGCAGACAGCATCAGGCGGAATTCTCTGAGCTGGCGCACACACCGTCAGTGTAGGTGTGGAGCTATGCAGAGTCTGGCCCGGTGAGAGCAGAGGTTTCAGGCACACCTTTGATATGGAAAAAAAAGGCTTTTCCAGACACGCCTCTCCTGGCCGTGCAGCAGAGAGACAGGGCAGTTTTTCCTGCTGCTGAATCAGCATTGATCTCGGCAGATGCAGAGCAAATAAGCCTGACAGGAGCCCTGAGACCGAAACAGAGGGTCTGTGCAGCTCTTGTTGAGCAATAGCTTATGGTACCTTGAGGGGAGCAGTTTCAAAGTCCGAGAGATAGAGATCAGGCAGCAAACGTTTCCATCGTGCTGAAATCAAACCCATTCACGGGAAATAAGCCTGCCTTCAGAAAATCATTTTGTCAGGGGAGAAACAGATCCCATCTGATTTCCCTGAGCGCTCTGTTTCAATAGCAAGTAGAACCCCCGCTTACCTTCACCTCCACCCCAGCGGGTGTTTCACCCCCTTTCCCCCTGCACACCGCAGGAGAAGGCAGTGTCAAGGTTAAACCTGGTGGCCAGCTTTTGTTCAGGTGTCGAGCCCGCCCGCGAAGGCAGGGCACCTGCCAGGCATGCCCAGTCAGCCCTAGAGCCGGCTCTGCCTGCGCTCGGGCTTTGGGAGGCTGCAGCACAAAGAGCGCTTGTTGCCCCCGTCCCCGCGAGTCTCCCAGTGCTACCACTAGCTGGGGAGGACTGGTTACCATGGAGGCTGCCATCTGTTCGCTCCCTGCTGGAATGTGATTATCCTCGCTGCGTTGGGAACGAGCAAAAGCAGGGGAGCGTGTGCTGTCGGCAATTATCTGCAATGGAGTGCGTTAATGGAAGACTGGAATTAGCTAGCTGGAGGAGCACGTAAAAGGATTTTACCAAAACTGTTAATGATTTCTAGCCAAGAGGAGCAAGTTTTTTGCAAGGTCGGTGCTAAATTCATTTTGTATGTAGGTAATTTTTAATTGATGTAGTGGCTTTAAGATTTGAGGATGGCAGCACCGCGGAAATAATGCTTATTGTTAGGAGGGCGTGGGGGGGACTGTATTTTAAGGATCTTTGTTTGTCTGTTGCAGTTCAAGCAGTTTAATCTGGGGCAGTTAAAGTAGTAAGTCAGAACAATAACTGGCCGAACTGACACAAATGGAGCAATTCATATCTCTTGTCTTTATGAAACGCTGTTTGCTGCCAGATCATGATTTACATGTCTTTTCACGCTGGTTGCTTTTTGTCTGAGTGATTTCTTTTTGCATGTGATACGTGTTTGGTTTTCGTACTGGCATGAAGGGTGAGACGAGGGGGAACTGTTCGAACAGAGCTGGTGATACAATGGATGTTTAGGGTGTTTTATGCAGTTTGCCCAGAGGAAGCAGCGTAAGGGAGGCAGAATGCAGGAGCAGGTTTTCCACTCCTCGTTCCCACCCTCTGTCTCTAACTCACCAACCGACCAAACATTTTGGACTATTTCTCTTACAGAGCTTAATTGTAAAGAGTCTTAACAAGAGTTTTCAGGATTCTCTGCAAATGTCGTGACTGTTTTGATGGCAGGATTTAATTTAAAAGGGAAAATAAAATTACATAGTCTTGTAGGTTTTTGTGTCCTACAAGAGACTTTTTTGGAGGAGCTAGAAGTATTAAATTTTTTCACAATATTTGCATGGTGAACATTTTAGTGCAATTCAAATTGCTGACTTAAACAAGGGACATTAAAATTTTGCACCCCCAAAATGCAAAATGTTACTTCAGCAGATGTTTTTAGTCACATATGGGCTTTTTCCGTTTCAAATAAATGTCTTATGCTGCATCCCTCTTGCCAGAACTGCCATTTTTATTTGGTGCAGGGGAGAACACTACTAGAGGCTTTTAATTATAACTGTGTCATTGCGAATTCAACCACTCTGTCCTCTGCTTTTATGCACTGAAAATGTCAGTGCATTGGAGTCTGGACGGAAAGTTACTGATGGAGTTAATAAGTCACAATTGCAACATATTTGACTAAGATAAATATTTCGTCTACAAGATGCTTTTCAAGTCTTGGTGCCTAACAAAAGTGTGTGTGGGAGGTTGAGAGGGTTTTTATTTCTTTGAGTACTTTAACTATTTGTGGTGAATGAGCTTTTCTTGTGCTTGTGGGAGGCTGGTATATGTGCCTGAAGTACTTTCAGACGTCACGTTGGTGGAACTGGGTGAGCACCCTTAATGAAAGCTCTATCACCTTGTAATTAAAAAACCCCCTTTTTACAAATTCCCTTCCTTCCCCAGAGTTTAAATATTGCATTGCCTTTGAAGTTGGTGATTTATGCAAAACTTGCTCTTAATGGGCTGCAGTGGACTTGTTCACACGTGCAGGTCACAAGTCTGTAATTGCATTGTCAGAAGGAAAGGGGCAGATTGGCTTTTGTGCTTGGCAAGAGATTAGACTTTCACCCTTCAGGTGTTATCCTGGACCTGCCAGGAGTGAAGGGCAATCCTCCCAAGGTTATGCTGCTGTGGGATGTGTTTCTGTTCCCTGCTCTGCTTGGAGGAAGGCAGCTGCTGCCCACGGGATTCACTATCACTGCGTGTGAATTACTGTCTCGCTGGCAAGTCTTCACAGACAGCAGCAATCCTGAAGGCAGGAAGGTAATGGCTCGTGTACCCTTTGCGGAGGTGATTTCTTCTGATTGCTGACTGGGGCTGTGCTGAGGAGCCTGCTTTTCCACTGCATCTGCTAAACCTGAGTCAAGGATAAATAGGGGACTGCCCATCCTGTACTCTCCAGCTTTTATATTCTCTGATGAGCACCATGTAAATGTCCAAACAGTCCTAGGTAAACAATTATTTTTCAAATTTCTATCTTGATTGGTCTATATGTGTCTGTTGGATACTTTTTTTATTATTAAATTTTACTTTAGGTCACTAGGTCAGTGTTGATTTGTGGATGCAGGATTTAAAGGCTAGACACTGTTTAATCCATTTGAGCATCTGGCCTTTCATGGTAGACATCCCATTTCCATGTAAGAGAGGAACTGTTAAGTGTCTGGTGGAAACTAATGACTTTTTTTTTTTTTTTTTTTAAATAGGCTTTTAAATTTTTTTTAATCTTTGGTAGATTATTACAAGTGGCTCTGATGTTTTTGCTTAATGCAAACAAATGATTTTCAATGTAATCTGCTACATGATCTCTTGAAGGAGATTTAGTTTAAAATACAGGCTTTGGGGACCAGCAGAGATGATGGGTCATACTGAGTGGTGATTTGGTTTGGGTTATTTTAAGTGGGTAAGCTAAACTTAGGTGCATCATCTCACAATAAAAGGGCATTTTGAATGGACTCTCAACTAAATAGTGTCTAGAAATACGACCCAGTATATAATGGGCTCATAATAATCTTGTTTATAATGCCTTTACTCACTAAGCTTCCAGGAAACTTGTCATTAAATGGTAAAATCCTGAGTCAATATATAAGAAAGTGGCTTGTGCTAAACGATGACAATTGTTTTCTTCAAACAGACAAGTCTTTCTTCTTTTCACTTGACACATGACTGTGGAATGCTGTTTGACATGACTTGGATTTATTTATACATTGTGCTCAGGCTGCTGTTTGGTGGAGGTTTTAAACATGCTTCCTTTTCAATACACTTTGTCTTTGCTGTTTACTCGTGTATAGTGAACATTAAAACAAAAAAAAACAAAAAAAAGCCCAGGCTCCTCACTGTCTCCTTACAGCAGCATGGCAGTGTCAAGGTTAAAGCCTGCAGCTCCCTCTGAAGGGCCAGCTGTTTTGGAAAGTCCTGGTGCCTGTTTACAAACTGTTCTCTTTGCAAGTCCCATGGAATAATGGAGTTCTCCAGACGCTGGTTGTGGGAGGATGAACCTGCTGACACAGGCACTGCTGCTGTTGGGCTGTTTGCTGGGCCTTAGTCATGTAAAATTGCTGGTGCCTTTTATGCTTTCTATGGGTGGGGTCAAAATGCAGGCATTAACACTTTTTTTTCCCCACGATGCTGGAAAGCACTGAACCAGATTTTGGAAAACATCAGATTGGTTGAATTTGTCCTAAAACAGATCACCATCCTAAACCTGTGCAGTGAGATGATGAGAGACTGGCAGATTAATTATGTCTGTGAATTGTGGTAGGTTTTTTCAGTCTTTTCCAGAGGGGCTTGCATTTAGTACAGAAGTACTTTCGTCCTTCCTTGAGGTTCCACCTTGTTAACGTGTCTGATTGAAGAACCTGAAGACTCAGAGCTGTTCTGCAAATAGTTTCAGAAAATACTCCTCCCAGATAATTGTTATTCAAAGTTGGAAGAAGAACAGGATGGGAAGAAATGACTGCATGCCAGCAACAGAATATCTTGAAGGGGAATTATTTCTTTCTTTTTTTTTTTCCCCCCAGTTCATCCAGTTGCTCTTACTATATAATTAGCTGTACATTTTAAGTATAAAAATACTACTTGGACTTACAAGAGCCATGGGAATTGTTCACTTTTTGATTAATATCTCAGCAAAGTAAGTCCTTGAGTGCGTTTGGGAATGTGGAGCTCAGGACTGGAAGGAGCCATTTGGTCACTGAGGGGTTTTGGTGGGGGATTTCCCCCCTGCCACCCTCAGTCACAGGTAGCCCTATAACTTACCTGTCATTTAGCTGTTCAGCAGGCTTTTCTTCTGTCATACTGCAAATCACAGTCTGTTATGGCTATGGGGAACAAACTTTAAAGAGAACTTTAAATTCTGCTAAATGATGAAAAGCCAGTGTTACACTATGCTTCAGAAACTGAACAAGAAAGATTGAACTCATTGCCAGTGTCATGAGATCCCTGTCAGTAGAAAACTCCAACAGGCACTTTGAGACATGAATTCTGCTATCAGGATGATGCTTTCTGAGCTCAAGATTTATGCAGACCTTTTCAGCAAAGGCTCATGAACTGGGGATTGAGGCTGCAGAAGACCTGAATTACAGACTTCTATACAACCAAGGGTTTTGTTTTGAAGGCATTAAGTAGTGCCGTGGGTTGTGTGGTGTATTCCCTGGAAAGGTGTCGAACATAACTGCTTTTGAGTAGTAAGGGGAAAATTAGCTCAAGAGATTGTAATAATACTTTAAAGAACAACTTGATTCTGTAATGAGTCATTCCTGCAGGGCAGGACCTGAACTTCTCACCTGGAATTTTTTTCCTCCTCAGTATCAGCATCCTTTATGTTCTCCTATACTGCTGTCCTACACAAGCTAATATTTATTTTATTTTTCATTCTCCTCTCTTTCTTAAGGAGGTCAGTTATGCTCAGGAAGATGTGTCTTTTTTGTGATTCAAAATAGCTTTATGGCTTCCCATACCATGCTTCTAGCAGTTACATTGGGGCTGAGACGTAGAATAAATAATTTATTTTACCTGTTCAGTGTGGTTGAGTATTGTTCAACACTCTAAAACATCAAAAGGCTTCATAGGTTATATAAGATTACCTGTTGCCTTTCTTTAAAGATCCTGTGCCACTTTTCTCTACAGCTGAAATAGTTCTCTGGCAGCTCTATGTGTCAAGGCAGTTTCCAAGACTAATTTTGGATGTCTGTTCTCTTCAGTAGCTCTTGTTCACGCCATTGCTTGGAGCCTTATGTTGCTGTTATGACTTGGCCACCCACTGCAGTGTAACTGGCAAGTGTTTTAGTCCCTTGGCTTGTCAAGATTTCTGTGTGTAAGTCAGTTTCAACTGTGGAAGCTGCTACAAGCAGTCTTAAAGATAGCTACTATAAGCCAAAATAAATTCAAAGGCTCAGTGATGGAGTTAGAGCCTTGCCTAAGAACTGAAACACAACAGTTAAAATTGAACACGATGAAATACTCACAGTTAGCAGTGTGAGCACTGTCTGCTCTCAGCGAATCCAGCAATGCTGCACCCCTCTGTTGTCTGCTAGCATCTTGTTATTCTGGGGAAATGCTCATTTTAAAATCTTAGTCTAGAACACTGTAGATGAAGAGCCTCGCCCACCAATTTTGCCCACTTGTTCTGCAAGCTGTGGCCTGGTTACGCCATAAGAGACTGAACATTTGTGTGTGTGTGTGTGTGTGTGTATGTGTTTATGAAGTTGATTGGATTGATTTTAAAATACAGTCTTTCTAAAAAATTGAATTAAATTTTCCAGACTTGTCACTGATTTTACTGGTCTTATTCCTGGTGTTTCCCTGGTTTGCCTGAAAACATTCCAAATATTCCAAATATTCCAAAATTTTCCCACTGTTGAAAAATTCTGAAAACTGTAGAATTGGTTTTTAGTTGCTGCTTAACACAGGAGCAAAACTTCAGTTGGCAGCTGAGGTGGTTTTGTTGTGTATGTGTGTCTTCCGTGGAGTGTCCTCAGCTAGCGTGAGCAGAAATGTGATATTCCCTCAATCTGATTCTAAAATTTCCAGTGCAAAACAATGCCCAGACACAGTCATGATGAGAGGGAAAAGCCTCTCAATCCGATGTGATCTACTTACTGTTCTTTGATACTCTAGTCTGTTCATCGTGTTTTAGTGGATTGAGATTTTCTTTGCGCTGCTTTAATCCTGTTTATCACAAAATCGGGTGGTATTTCAGATTTTCCTTCCATTACAAAGGTAACAATGAAACCTGGCTGTGTCTGTTTTATAGCTGGCGTCTTCTCTGATTTTGGATTTTTAGAGTTCAGAGATAGCAGTAAAGCAGCTGTGGAGGAAAGCTTATTGATTGCTTTTGTGTTGAAATAAATAATGAAAAGTCATTAGTGTCTGGCTGATGAGGTCTGGTGTGTGGATGGCAATAATTTAAAGGAAATTACAGTTTCATTAGTGAGGATGTGGTCTCAAAGGCTGTGTTTAACTATGAGCACAACTTCACTATATAAAAACAGTCAGAGCCCTCTCTGATCTTTGACCCTTACTGCTGCAAAAGCTGAAATACACTTCTACATTCTCTTATTTGTCACTACGGTCTGTATTTTTACCTTCCTTTTTTGAATGAAATTGGTTTGTAGAATTCCTTGTGATCATTTTTCTCTGGACACTTGAGGTACACAAGGCTGGATGGACTAGGAAAAAAATCATCACTATGTATTAATGGCAGGGAAGAAAAAACCCTGCAAAGAAGGGCCCAATTTGCTGACTGTCATGTAAATCCTAGCTTATATTGGCTCTAACAGGACCAAGTAAGGTGACTACGGCTGTATATATATTAGAGGCTGGAGGAAATAGTTGTGAACAGATAGTGACATTTTTTGTCCTGAAACCAATCTGGTGAAAGATGTCCTTGCCCGTGCAGGAGGCCTGCACTGCCTGGCCTCCAAAGGTCTCTTCCCATGCAAACCGTTCCATGCTTCTGTGATTTTAAGAAGCTGATGTGTTCTGGAGAAAGCTCATCTGATACTTTCTATAGTGTGACAGGGAGGATGGAGGAAGGTAGAAGGGAAAATGTCTTGGGTTTTCTGTTTTCTCCCCCATGGAGTCAGAGTTAAGGTGGAATAGGTTAAAAATGCCTGTCCTGTCACATATTCTGTTTAAGAAATGTAGAAGGGATTCAGGGAAAGGCTAAACAAATTCATGGTGAATAAGTAAAATACAGTTGCACAAATGCATCTGCTGACATAAACTGATGCTGTAAGCCATGGGGCTTTTACATTTGATGCCTTTTGCAGTGGGTTAGCCAAACATTTGCTACTGCTTCTTGTCAGATAAAGAATATTTGACTGTTTTTTCAATCATTTTTTTCCTCTGATCATATTTTGTATACTCTTGTCTACCCCAGAAGCATATTAATGCATTCCACTGTGCTGTTTGTTGCGAATCCTCCATGCAGGTTTTATTAACTCAAACCAAAAATAATTTGTACTTTATTTTTAGTGTCTAGCACTGCCCTAATTTGATTTTTATGTGGGAGTGAAATCATGGTCACTGCAATCTGACCTGCTTCATTTGTGAGACTGTTGTTTGGATTTTTAATGTGGAAGGGGTAATTTTAAAGTTATGAATTCAGCCCTTCACTGTACTGCTGGATCTAAGGCCAGCTCTGTGTGGTGGTCTTCCTAGCTTGGCCTGTGGTCTTTTTCTGTGGGATGCACAAGTGCTTTGTGTGTTTGTGTATGACCAAAAGCTACATTAACTGGAAAATGAGTCTGCTTCCCTAAATCATAACAGCATATATATTTATCATTTGAATATATAGAAAGGAGTTTTTAGAAATAAGAACAGTTAAATTATTTTTTTTTAACAGAAGAACTGGCAAATCAAACTCAGTTGATGGAGACATAGCTTTTGACCACTTTTCATGTCTAAAACTAGAAATCCTTTAACAACTGCTGATCTTTCTTTTCTAAAGAAGAATAATTGAGAAATGAACCACAGATTCCTGGATTTTAGAGGTTTTTTTCAAGTATGGAAAGTAGTTTAAGCTACAGAAACCCAGCTTTATTTGGTTAGTGTAAAATATAGAGTTGCTGTAGAAGAAACAGTCCTTTTGTAAACTCTAATAGACAGCACTCAATGATCTTTGATATAGTTCTTTGATTTAATTGAACAGCAACCATTTCATTATTTGTTTGGAGAGTTTTTGTAGTTGTTTATATTACTCTTACTCTTGGACTAAATTGCAGACACCAAGATGCTGCAATGATAAATGCTGTGCAAACATAGTACAAAAAGTTCTTTTCCTCTAAGAACTTGTATTGTGTGTTCTTTCAGTGCAACCACAGGCTTTCCCTTTGGGGCACATAATAAAGCTGAGCTGGAAGAAAAGAAAAAAAGGATGGAAAAATACTCCTATTTACTTTCTAATTATGGCATAGTAATTGATCGTCACATCTACCTTGAGACTGCTTTTCTTGCATCTCCTTGCATATGAACCAGAAAAGCTCGGAAGGAGAGTGATGGATGCTCATGATTTTCAGAACTGGAAGGGGAAAATGTCCTTTCAACAAACATGTTTCTGTTTGAGCTGCACATCCAGTGTCCCTTAGTGTTTCTCACCTTGTTGAGGGCTAGTTGGAGATAATAATATATCTTTTTAAAGATATTATTACTTTTCCTTGTTGCAGCAGTCCTGAATACCCATTCCTGAACTTCCTCCTTGCCCAGCCCACTTCTGTGTGGACTTTCCCTCGTCCCTCCTTTTCCTGGTGATCACTAATTTCTGTAGGTCACTTCCTTAATATAGAATTGCCCCCCGTCCTTTTATTCATTATATGCCTGCAAATCTTGAGTTGTGATATAACTGTTTCTTCCTTCCTTACATGCCTGTGGGGCAAAGCTTGAAGGATGCAGTTTAACAAGATAGCAGTATTAAATAAGTTGTGTGCTTTGGGGTTTTTTGAATATATTTTGTTTAAGCCATCCAGGCTTCTGCACAAAATCACTTGTTACTGATTTTAGAGTATCCCAAGAGTCATGAAAAGGACAGTATGTGAAAAGTCTGACAGAAGTGAGGGTCACTTTGGGACACGGGTGTGTGGCGTCCTGTAGCTGATCCCATTTCCCTAAGAAGAGCTGGGAGCCAGGTCGAACCCCTCTGCAGACTCCTGCCCAGCCCATGAGGGAGGTTTTCAGTAGACCTCAGGAACTATTTGGGGATGAGAACAAAGCATGCTTTTATTTCTACTCATGCCCCAAATGCTGTGATTTTGAAGGGTTGGGATGTAGTGGAGAAGAAAAAGGGAAGATGAGTGTGAGTCAACCTCAGCTATCTTTTGGGAGCCTTGGGAAAGGGGCCTTTCTCTCTTGGTCTTACTGAGATGTTTACAGGTCTCTCACATGGCAAAAGAAAGTTGGGAGGTGTTTTTATATTGAAATTCCTAAGTTCTCCTTTTGAATGCTGTGTCAGGGTGAAGGTGGGTTACTCATCCTTTGGCTGGGACAAAAATCCCTCTCCATCGCTGGCTTACACACACTGTGCATCATGTTCTGATGCACTGTCCTCAGCAAACCTTTTCAAACACTTTGTGCCTGAAGTGAGTCTGCAGGAAGGAGGAGAGAAGGAGAAGACAGCCACACTGAGTGCTGGACTGTGATTCACTGTCACATGAGCCAGTTTGGTTTTGGGGGCTGTGTGTCACAGTGACATGCTGCTCATGTAGCTCTTTAATACTGAGTTCAGCTTTCCAGGTTTCCTGAGAGTACTCATGTGACTTCCTTCTCAACTTCATCACATTAAGAATATTCAAATGAGTTATGTACACCGTTTGAGTCACCTTGTCTGTAGAATGGGGAAAGTACTGACAGAAAGCTGAGATATTGTTTAGTCTGAGAAGTGCTTGGAGATGGAAAAAAAGTAAGTGCCATATATTTTATTGTGAGATGTTTGTGAAAACTTTTAATTATTGGAGTGAGGAAGTCATGTATGAGTCAATAATTTTGATTTGGGGTAACATAGTTTCATAGAACTAGTCTGCTGTGCAAGGACTAAAAGCATACTGTGTTTAGTCTGTGTAGTTATTCTGGTGATACTAAATGATTGCAACTGCTTATCTTGTAGTATGACTTTAATGACACATTAATGAGAACATTTGTTTTATTTAACAAGTTGTTCTCCATGCCTCTTCATCTGCCTTTTACAGAAAAGTAATAAAACTAACCTTATTTTTTAATTTTCTCTGAAGTTCATAGGCATGTTTTGGAGACAGGGAAGACATCTGCACGTCTTGTTGTTGAGTTTTCAACTAACCCTTGCGTTGTGCAACTTGCACCTTTGTGCTTTTAGAGTAAGCAAAGTTGGGCGTAGAACACTTGTGAAACCAGGGTAATAGGTTAATGAGATATTCCCCTTCTAGCGGTTTAATCTCTTCCAAATCCCCTTATCTGCTAGGTAATCAAATAGATATGGCACAATTAATATATTATGTTTTTTAAAAAAGGAGGAGTTAAATATGTGTTTCAAAGATGGGCAGTGGTGATGTTTTTGTACCTGTTTTAATATTGCTACTTCTGGAAGTGAAATAGGATCCCTGGTTTCCTTCATGTGTGTAAAATTCCTTCTTTCTGAGTGGTAGCAGAGCTGCAGTGACTCTCCTGTCTGGCCCTTACTCTTCCTTGTGTGACCCCTTCTCTTCTCTTTGCTTGCAGTGGTCAGTAACCATTTATGTAGCTGCTTATCGAAAATAATTGCTTCTTGAATTCTTTTGTAGCCATTTGTCTTATAGTTTTCCAACCTACTGTATTGTTTGTGTGAATATTGAAAGCTCTGTTGCTGATCCAGTCTGAATTTAAAATCTGGCACGTACTTGTATGGACAGGCATTATCAGTGGTTTTCTTGGGTTGGGAAGAGTAGACCTGGCTGAAGAAAGGCTGGCAAAGCCCTCACTCACTGGCAGATGGACAAATCAGACTCCTGGGGAAAGTGGTTTGTTCCAAATGTGGGAAACTGAGCAGAAAATTTATCTTCTCAGCAAAGGCTTTCCTGAAGTAATAAAGTGTTCTGTTATAAAGGTGCTTCATGTGCAAGACCAGGCAAGGGCAATCTTTGAACTCCTGGAGGTGAACTTTCAAAATACAGATATAACTTATGCATTGGTGTTCTCTTGGTCTGACTATGAAACTCACTAATGCTATTTTTTATTTTAATGATGTGTTGATGATCTGGGTGAATAAAATTTGTGTGTGTCTTTAAGGAGCCTGGGATCACTTGCTAGGAGTATCAGGGATGAGGAAATGCAACTTCCTAGCTCAGCAGTTTAAAAATAAATGCTCAAAACAGAAAGAGAACTTGTAAGTCTTGGCCAAGGTGCTAAATATATGTTCCATTTAGGTTTCAAATCTATATATGGGGAGCTTGCATCTGCTCATCTCAAGATGAGACACGCACCAAAGTGTTGAAATAACTGGAAGAAAGTTGTTTTTTTGCTGATTTTGGCAATATCCCTCTGCCGTTCAGCATCTGTAATAGAAAGGAAACAATTAGCTGCCCCGTTCCAGAGGGCTGTCCCCTCAGTAACAAACAGATACTCATGGATTGTTTTGCAAGTGTGTTCCCTCTATCCCTTGGTGCTCACCCCTCCAAGCAGCTCTGCAGTGTGGTGTGTGGGGACTGTGAGGCTGGAGATGGAAGGGGCTGCAGGGAGCTGTGCTTTGGACCAGTGCAGTGGTCAGCTGGCTGCTATATTCTGATTCCAATTTTCAGGGCTGGATTTAAATGCCAGGTTTTTTCTCCTGCTGAGATGAACCTGTGCCAGCTGGGGATCACGTGGTGTGGGAGCTCTGAACAATAAAAGAAAGTTACTTGCAATAACTTCCCTTTCCAGTTAATCCTTTTGCTTTTTGAAACTGTGTATTTTCTCAGTTCGTAGTTCACTCTAATATCTTTGTATTATGCCCTGGAGCACGATATGTAGTTTATGTAATTTAAAAATGGATTTTAAATTATTCTAATCAATTTTAATCTATGCCAAATAATCTAATGTTTTCATGACAATTCTTACGAATTGTAGACTCTTTTGGTCAGTGTTCTCGTATCCTTTGTGTCATATGTACTTCATTGTAGGCATAAATTTAAAGGGAGATTAGGAAATGCAGAAGATGATTCGAAATGAGCACCATGCAGTATAAAGGGAGAACAAAGCACCAAACAGAAAAATGTACTAACTTGTCCTTTAACCTTGATGCTGCTTTAATTTCAAACAGCTACACAATTAATAGTGACTAAACTTTCATAGTGGTTGAGGTATTAGACAAAACAACTTACAGTAGTCCCTCCTTTTCCTCCTTCTCCTTCTTTTTCCAGCAGTTTGTACGTTACATAAGCTGATTTCTTTGTTTTTCCTCTTTCCTCGTGAGCAGACTTCACTCTTTTCTCTCAGCTGGCTGGTTTGCCTTGCTTGCGCTTCTCCTCTCACCACAGGCTTGCCCTCCGAGAAGGAGGAGCATACTGTGACTGAGAGACCCAGCACGTCCCGAGCATCTGGGGAGAAGCCCGTTCTGGCAACTTGTAGGGCTTGTCAATGGGATAAACGTGAGCCTCTGGTAGCGTTATTCCCATTGCAGAATCTGTTCCTCGTGCAGTGGTACTGGAGTACATCTGCAGACAATGTCTTCTGAGCCAGGTAAGGCTGACTGGGATGCTTCTGTTCAACTTTAATCTCTCCAAGCCTCGGAGTGTGTTTGTGTCCAGAGACACCAAGAGTTAAACTTTCTAGTCTGCGGCAAATAAACCGGTGAACATCAGCTGCCTTGTGATGCAGTACAACTGGAATGCTCTGGTGGCTTTTTCCTCCTATTCTCAGTAAATGAGCCTGAAGTCTCCTCAGCCGATTGCCTGATACGTCTGCCACACCAATAACCCCGCTGCTTTTGGCTTGTGTTGCTGCTGCCTTCACCAGCTCGGAACTTTATTAAAAGCAAATAATTTTTTTGATGTTTATAAGTGGTTTCAGTTCCTGGCTCATTCGCCAGATTCACTGAGCTCTGTTCATAGCCGTAAGGTTTCTACAGGACATATCTGTGAGAAAACATTGCCTCTAGGATTTATATGCTGCATAAGATTTATATCCTTGTTTTCAGAAGTAGGCGTACACTTGTGACTTATACCCAGCTTTTCGCCTATAATGTTGCAATAATCTGTTTAACTGCTGCTAATGCTACACTTAATGTACAGAATTGGCTGCCAGAATTAATTTTTTTTTCTTTTATTGCACCATCCTGTGAAAGATTTGGATTTTTTCCACCGTATGCTTGTAAATGAGTTTTAAAAAATACTATTGAAAATACTGATTTACTTCTAAGTAACTTTTCAGTTCTGAGAAAAATTCAGCTTGGGGTAAGTTCACTCAAAAGGCATACCCAACCCTAACACTTAATATAAACCAGCAAATATTCAGAATTAGGTTTTCCCCAGAGAGATGACTGAAGCTGATCTGTGGAAGGCTTGGGCTTAGCATGCCAGTCTCCCGGTCTGGAAAGCCCTCAGACTAAAGAGAGTCTGAGGGTGGAGTGAGTTTGAGATTTTCTAGAGAAGCTTGGAGTACATGTATGCAAATAGTTCTTCCCAGTTCTCCTGATTTCAGTATTTGTGGGCATCTGATTTTTGAGGCGGGGAGGGGTACAAAGAATGCTTGTTTTAAAATAATTCTATTAACTCCTTATCTGCTTTATGGACAAGTTTGAATCTGCCCTTTTCCCTCTAACTTTTTATAATCAACCAAAAGAATGAGAATCACACATTTCCTCCCACTTGATAAATACCATTTTGTTGTACCCTAAGAAAAATTTACATGTGGATGTAGGCAACCTTCACTGATCTGTTTCTTAAGAGCTTTTTTCTAGGATATGTAACATGTATCCTTTTCCTGTAAATGTGATGTGAACCCTACAGATTTTTCAGGAAGGGTAATGTGGTGTTATAACTACTATTTCCTCTTAACCCCTTGTCTTACTTTCAGTTTGCAAAGGCCAAGTCCTACAGAATTCTTATATGTAACAGTGGCAGTCTGAACATTAAATGGAGTGGTGAAGCTGTGATATTTGTTGGGGGGTTTTTTGAGACTAAGTACGTGATGTGCACATAAAGGTGTACATGCTTTAAGGTGACATAAATTATGCTATCAGGTGTAGAAGACCTATGGATATAGACCATGCATAGAGAAAGGATGACAGCAAGTGATTCCAGTTTGTGTGGGTTTTAAATGAAGTGGACAGATATCCCTGGCCTCCCCTAAACAGTGTCAGAGAAACAGGGAGTCTCATGCTGAAGCACTGGCTGCCTCCAGTCTGAAACACAAAGAAATCCTTCCAGTGCTGGCTGCCAGGAGAGGGCAGAAGGAGGGACAGTACCCATAGGAAGTACAAATCCACACAGCAGTTCATTCCTTCCTATCACTGTGGGCACTTTGGGCAGTTGAGTGTCTCCAGGTACCTGAGCAAAGCAGTTTTTCCAAGAACTAAAGGCCCACAACAAATCTGTAGAATGTACCTTTCCTGGAGCATTGATGTTTTTGAAGACTCGAACTTTATAGAATTATATTCTTTTAGTGGTAGTATTCACAATAAGGAAAGAAACTGATTTCAAGCAATGTCTTTTCAAAGGGTCATTGATACCATGGCTCAGAAGCCAGCAGGGACTCCAGTGTTTTCATTAGTGGCACCATTATGCTTTTCCTTGTGACTGTAGCACTGAGTCTTATGTTAGTCTTTTATGTGGTAGGTGCTATATAAACAGAAAATGTCTGTTGGTTTACATCAATGCTTGGAAACCCAGTGTATTTGTTGAGTCTTTACTGAAAATTCAAAATATTAATGTAATTCTCCTCTTTCCTATCTCTCCCCTTCTGCCCTGGGTTTATAGTTATTATAAAACAAAAGCATTACATTTCTTTAGTGTTAAGAGTTTGGAACTTTAGTGTCTGTGTATTTCTTACGGTTTGACAGGCAATGCTTGACCTTGAGAAGGACAGGTAGTTAGGAAACATAATCTTTCCTTTACATTGCCATAAAATATTTAATGCATTATGATTGCTCTAGCTTGCTTGTGAAACAACTCCTGCAGTCTTGACCTGTTACTATAAAAACTGAAACAAAAAGAAGGGGAGGCAACAGCTGGTTGACATCATGTGAAGTGGAGAGGGATTGGAGTATTTCCAAACCTTGTATTAGAAAAGATATTAAATGCTTAACCTTAAACAAATGTTATTTTTACGAGTAATTTCTTAGAGTTTATTTGCTCTCTGTTTTGGAAAACTTTCTTCCCCACCATGCAAGCCATCCACTTTTTTTAGTGACTATTACGACGCTCTTTCTTTCTTCTGATGCCAAGAGCTGAGGCTCTAAGGAAAATACTAAATATTACATAGGAGTCAGCAACATTCTGTTGGGCTGCAGTTTTGTGAGCAGCTCAAGTGATCCAGTGGGCAGCTGCTGCCAGGAGGCTGCCAGGTCCCTCCCTGGGGCTCTTGGGCTCATCCCTGAGCCAGCTCAGCTCGCTCCCACAGCACAAAACTCTGGTGCTAAAACCCGTGCCCGCTTGCCCGGGAGCTGTGTGGGGTTACACTGACCTGGAGAGAAACCCAGAGAGCCCTAGAGCTGGTAAGAAGTGAGCAGTAGGAATTATAGGTATGTGGAGGGATGGAAGGGATGGAGCTTCTCATCTTGGTGGGGGGCTGTCTGGGGTAGCTGCAGTTTGGGTGGGAAAAGCCTTTTTTTGGTCTGTCCTGGGGCCTTCAAACAGTTGTGTTTTGAAAACTTTTGCAAAGTGGAAGGTTGCACATCCTTGAGGTATGTTGGACAAAATTTCAGCCATTTCAAAATTATTTCTCTTCTTGAAGTCTAGTAGGTTTTAATGTATTGTTATATTGCATGACTTTTTCAAAATAGCATTTCCTATCCATTTGCACATGCAAAGATAAATATTTATATGAGTAGTAAAGTTTTTGGAACAGTATGACAAATGTTCCAGTTTGCATAGAAAAAAGATATTTGAATTCTCCAGCCTCATAAATTTTAATGACATTCAAAATTCATCTTTTTCTTATATTGTTTTTAAACAGTAGATTTTAAATGGAGGTCTAGAAAAGAGAGGAGAGCAAACTAAACAGTAGAATACTTCTGAATTTGAATCTCTCAGCCTGTTCAGAGCAGGAAGTGTAAAGCTGTTTCAATCTGTATAATGTTCAAGAGGCAACTGCATTCAAGTGCAGGTCTGTTAACCTGGAGTGGGTTCTGTGGACAGCACGAAGAGTAATCACCTTTGTCAATTAAGGTCTAAGGGATTTTTCCCCATTTGAATTCCAGGCAACTTGTATTTGACTTCCTTGTGTAGGGATGATTATGAACCAGTGGGTTAGTGTGAAATGGTGATTGGTTTCTTGTTCCTTAAGGAAAAGAGGCAGTGTAAAAGCTGGCATAATTGTGGTAGGCTTTAAAGAGACTGGACAAGGAAGATCCTTCCTGAATGATTTCACAGGAAGGCTCTAAATGCACTTAAACGAGGCTTTTTGTGGCTATTCTTCACTTTTTTTTTCCTCAACCAGGTCAAAAGCAGGAAGCACTTGAATTCTTGTGAAGTGTCCAGATTCGGGTTCTTTATATTTCTGTTTTGGTGCAGTGAGTATTCCCAGGGAGCTGCTTGTTTTGCAGCGTTTCGTAGCTGCTGGTTGTTAATTACTTGGCAGGGAGGCCGAGGTGCCTGGGGAGCCTGAGAGCGCCGGGCGCAGGGGGAAGGCAGTGGCCATGGAGCAGCCCTGGTGCTGCACCGCTGGGGCCGCTCCGAAGGGCCGGGAGGGTTCCTCTCCATCCCCGCCTTCCTCTTTACCATCTACTTTATTACTTCACATTTACTTGTAACCTTTGCTGCAGCAGGAAGCAGTGCCTGGTGGCCTGTTGTAATGCTATTGTGCAGTTAATACCCTGCTGCCTGTTCTATAATTAGGGCATATTTCAAGCCGTCCGTTTTTAGATAATGTTTGTTTTTATTATTTTTTTCCCCTTTCTGTCCCTACTGTTTTCTTCAGCCCCACTGACATATGATTCAATAAAGTCAGTATTATCTAGTGGCTACTTGCTTCTGGACAGGGAATCTTGTCTTCCTATCAGTAAATTTGCATCTTTGTCCAAGCTTCAGTGCATCTAAGGTGAATGAATGCAGGGAACTGGCTGCTTTACTTTTTTTTGGCGGGGTACATTTCTGATGGCTTAACTTTCCCAGACTGCATCCTGAAGCTAGGTGGGTGCCAACACTGGTGCACAGAGTGGTGGGATCAAGGAGCCAGAAGGAGGGAGGGGAGTGGGTGGGTGGAACAACTTGTGTCCATGACAGCTGGCTGCCGGATGAGCCCCGGGTTGTCAGATGCTGGCAGGACACATGGACTGCCTCAGCAGCTGGATCAGAGAGACAGTTTCCATCTGTCAGTGATAATTTTATTGACTTGTATTGAGTAATTGACTTCTTTCTGGATCTTTGACTGCTCTGAATTTTGGATATACTATATTATGTATTTATTTCTTTAAATTACTTGAATGTGCATGTATTTTACAACTTCTGCTCAAATCTTTTGAAATATTAAATCGGTTACTGTTTCAACTTTCTGTAATTACATACTTTATTTTTTTTCCCCCTTTGGGTCTGTGGGGGCTTTTTGCCTTGGGTTGTTTAGCATCCTGTTTCTAAAAATGCTTTTAGTCCTTTCATCTACAGAAATAGCTGATTTCATGTCTCAAAGTATATGGATAGTTTCCAAAATAACTCTGAGTGGAGATGAAATAACTGCACAGATAACTGGGCAGAGAACAAGACTGAAGTGTCAGTGGCTTGTTAGAGAAGTTCAGAAGCAATGAATACTGAGCAAAATGGTGAAATCTGTAGTTAGATCAAATTTCTCTAAGTACACTGTTATTTTATAATGGCTTATTAATTATAGAAGGGGAGGTTTTTCTGTCATTGTCTTGAGCAATCCCTGCAGTTGCCTGGTAAGTAAATGCTAATGAATCCTCTTGAATTTTTGCAGTGACTTGTATGAGACAGTCAGCTGCATTTTTCCTTCAGCTGACCCCTGTATTGCAGGTGCTTTCCTTAATATGAAGTCAAATTGGGCTGCCCAATATGGTGTCATACCATTTATCTGATATATGATTAAAGGAAGAAAACAAGAAATCATCTTAAAACTTGACAAATAAAGTGAAAGAAACTTCAGGCTCAGTGCCACAACCCTTGCCCAGTCAACTGATTCTTCTGTGATCAGTAAATCTGTTTTTACAAATGGGGTGTCTTGTTTAGTAAATAGGAGCTTGGGGCACTTAGGAAATGATGGCTGTGCGGAATATGCTGGTGACAATTAAAAACTTAGTGAAAAATTTGTGTTGCATAAAGTAATAGTTGAGGGGACATTGCTCACCGCACACAGCTCTGCGGAGAAAATTCAAATGCAAAAACAATTTTGGGAAAATGCAGAGGAGGCGTATCCTGTCAATCTTTTCTTGTGCTAGGGTTCGTAATCAAAATCACTATTAGTGCAGTAGGAACTCAGGAAAGCCACACAAGACTTGCTCAACCCCTTCCTTCATCAAACATGAAGGAAGCTGTAAAGAGACCATGGGATAAGGAGGGGAGGCAGTGGCCCCCCAGGTACAGGACTCACCAGTGCTCCCATTACCACAAGGGGGGAAGAGGTTGACAGGTGTAGTCAGGACACTGCTGCAACTCTGTGAAGTGCAGTCATGTGAGAAGCAGCTCTCCAGCTGAAAGTTGCCATCACGAGTTATGGCCCTGGCAGAAGGCAGTGCTGACAAGGAGGGAGGAATTACCTGAAGTTACCTGGTACAGAAATGAGACAGGAACAGCAGGGCAGCTGACTTGGGCTACGGGGTCAACTTGCCCTGCCTAATCCTGGAGTGATGGAGCTGGTGCTTCTTATTGTACCCATTTTCTTTTCTTGGTGTTTCTTGTTTTGTGGCTTTGGATCCTGTGGTTCATGGTACATGGCTGTAAGGTCAGGAACCTGTATTCACTTGTAAATCTTGGAGTCATAATAAAAGCAAAGAAAAAATATTGTCCAAATCTGCTGAAAGATTTTGACATTATTTCATGAAACACAAGCCATGAAAAGTCTCTACAAGTAAAAGAATACTATTGCATATTTTCTTTCTAGATTCTGTGCTTGATAATATATGTTCAAAGACAAAAGGGAAAACAAAGCTTCCAGGAATGTATTGTAATACAGGAACTAAGTATGTGGAAGAGGAGTACTTTATTCCTGTAAACAGAGCTCCTTGTACTCGGAGCTCTCCCTTCAGTCATGTCTTTCTGGAGATGTGGTTTGAACATTTCTTTTCTCTGTGTGTTTAAGAGACCTCCATTATTCATTAAATAGTTGATGAACTATTTCACCACAGGAGAGCTGTTATCACAGTGTGTACAAGTGTAGGTGAGTAATAAAAACCTTAGTGAAGAAACACTGTGGTTTTGGCAGAGGACTCAGTCATAAGCTACTACTTTCAAACTACAGTCATTTGAAGTTCTATACAGTGCTTTTTGTTTTATTGGAACAACATCAGCAGTGCGTGTTATAGTATTGTGCTAATCTAAAATTGAAACAAATGTTGAAAGATGATCCCTTTAATTGTTGACTCATTTAAGAGTCACAGCAGATGTGCAGGTTTCCCTGCAAGGAAACGATTATCCGAGCCAAAAGAACAAAGATCACAGCCAGACAGGACAGCAGGATGAAGCACACTGGGTCTGCCTCCTGTAGCCAGCACTGGCAGGACATTTGTAGTGAACGTGGAATTCACCATTCAGTTCCTTGCTTTGCGTGATTCCCTGTATGCTGAGACGGAGATCAGGGAATTACTGATAAATCTTATTTAGTTAATATTTTGTTGCTTCCTGTTAAAGGTTGGACTTTATATTCTTGAATTTGTCACCTCAAATATGTATCCTACTTAAACATGGTGGCATCCATAGCAACTCCATCTTTTTAGTAGAAATTACTGAAAGCTCTGTTTCAGTCTAGAAATGAAAGTTACAATCAGAAAGATGCATGATTTCTTCCAACCAAAACAACTGTAATGCTTGGCAAAACATGGGAAAAGCAGCATGGAATGCTCAGGTCTCATAAATACCAACAAACCAAACCAATGCAGTAATGTCTCATCTTAGACCAAGCAGATATGGGAACATTTGGTGTTGGGTTCTGTTACTGATGCTCTGCATAACCTGCCTCAGCTTATTAAAAATGAAACTATTTCAAAAGTAGTTTCTTCTTTTAGAACAGTTTGGGTATTGTGCACAGTTAAACTTGCTGAAGTTTCTTTCGGTTTTGCTCCTGTATTGTTGCTCTGTCTATTTGTTGCCAGTGGTTCATACGCTGTTGTGCATACCACAATCTGGAAACCTTTGCTCTCTGTTACTAAGTAAGGTACCACATCTACCAAGAAGTTAAATATTTTCTGGTTCTTGGCAAGTATTATGTAGCAAGTGCATGGCCTGACAGTTTGAAATTCAGTAATGTTTCCTGTTTAACTTCACCATCACATGTTGTGAGTGCATTCACAAGGGTCATTGAACTAAAAGAGCAGTATTTATATACTTTTTGCAATCTACAATTTATACCTACCATATTCACTTGAAGATTTATTTACTGCATGCAGAAAATGCTATGAAAGGTGGGTAATATTAGTTTGGTAGTTCTATTAATGTTCGTGTGCAGTGAGAAATAGTAGTTTTATATGATTTACACCTTTATTACTCCCACAAAATGGTCTACATTCTTCTGTTGAATTTCAAATATTTTTGCCTGTGTCTGGGGAATAGCTCTGCAAGAAAAAAAACCCTACATTTTTGCATTTTGTCAGCATATGTATCTGAACTAATCCTTTTATAGAACCTGATCTGTGCCTTATACTTTGCCAAGATTCCATTTTTCGAAGATAATTCCAAACTGTCTGTTACTTGCTATTTATTTTTCTGGCCAGCACCTTCTTGTAGAAAGAAAACAAATTTATTTAGTGAGACAGCCCTTCTGACTTCAGCAAAAGCTATTTTTTTCTCTTTTTGCAGTGTTTGGTTATCAGCTATTTACAGTATTTCAGCAGTGGCTCGCCACAGTAAAAGCTGGCCTGATGTTTAACACTGAGAGCTCATCTGCACAGAACAGAATATCAGTATGGAGTTTTTGCACTATTCTGCAGCTGAAAACACTCACAATTCTATCACCACTGCAGGGGGAGAGGTGAGGATGTATCAAAGCACAACTGGGTAATTAACTTGGAAGGATAGATTTTAATAGTAATTGGGGGAAGGAAGATTTTTTTTTTTTTTTTTTTTTTTCCCCAGGAGAGAAATGTTGACTTCCAGACTTGCTACACTCCTCACTCCTAATTCTCAGATCATTTGAGCTTAGTCCAGTTGTTATTGACATTGGGTATGTTTCAGCAGTATAAGCCTCTTAGGAGCATGTCAATTCCCCTCACAAAAAGGATAAATCTGTGAAGGGGAGGTACCTGGTTACTTCAGACTTTAGGTTTGAGGGCAGGTTTGGACACAACTGTGTGCAAAGCCTGTGATCTCATGTACTGGATGTCTGGCTCAGGCCTCAATGTGTGGTGTTGTAACTGAGAAGCCACTTTCTGCCTTCTTGTTCGTGATCAGGAAGCTGCTGCTCACTCTTGTTCTGTCCTTACCACAGCTCCTGTAGTGTTTGGTGAGTAAGTGGATGGGTTGGAGTAGTCCCTGGTGGTGCCAGTGCTTCTTCGCACTCCTCTGAGCAGATCAGGAGAATGTCTGGTTTGGTTACTGTGCCTGAGCCAGTGCCTTGGCAGGGTCTATTTGCTGAACCATCACTTCTGTCCAGGGCTGGGTAGGAAGTGTGAAGCTTTGCATTGATGTTACATGGAGAGATCCAGCAGTAGAACACCAAGACCGCAGCCACTGTGGTAAGGTGCTCTTGGGACTTAACACATGAGGCATGCCTAACTATATAATTTAAGGGAAGTAATTTTGATTCTTTAATTTTGTCTCTTGTCACAAGAGACTAATACTTTCCCCATAGATTTTGTTTACATCCAGAAACACTGCATTTCTTTCATTCATAATGTATGAACAACGGTGGGATCACAGTGGCAGTAAAAATTAGATAGTGCTGCAGCAGTAGAGATGCACTATGTGCTTGTAAGTGGGAATAAAAATAAATACAACAGAAGAATTAATGGTATTGAGATTGGCTTATGGAACTGCTGATGGAGGACCTGTCTAATACTAAGACATAAGTGTAATCTTTGTGAATATAAATAAGCCATTTTTAAAATCTTAGTGGCATTTCAAGCTGGCTCATTGTTTGTCTGAATGTTCATGGATCCAAGTTATCTCTAATTAAAATGCCCTGAAAAACAGATAATGCATCACGTAGCTTCAAACATACTTGCAGATGCAAGCATGTTTGCAAGCATCTAGCTTCTCATTTCCTTGCAGATGATAAGCAAAATAATAAGGTACTTATCAAATTTTCACTGTTTATTTCTCTTTTCTTTTAGTTGTTATTACCTCTTTTTCCCTTGCATTTCTTAAATCTTTCCCCACCCTTCTCTCATCTTCAGTGTCTTAAAAAATTTCTGATTACGAGAGGGGGATATTAATCATGTACCTGTCAACACAATAACTGGCTGGTAGTATTTTGTTGTGCGTGGCTTTTCTGACTTCAGGTAAAATTTCTCAGTTTTTATAATGCATAAGAGTAGCACTTCTGCGCAAGCATTTCTTTAATCAGGTCGGAAATAATCATAATGGGGTTCTACTTCAGCCCAGTAAAAGCTGCAGGTTTTTGCAGTATGTCTGCCTTTTTGCCTGTCTAATGGGATTTTACGGTGTTTTTACAGGACAACAACTGTATTTTGAAAAGGCAGACTGTGTTACTGCTTACTTAAACCTAGACAACTGAGCAGCCCCACTGACATGGATGCTGCTGATTGTGGAGCAAGTATTTGGGCTGAATGTTGCACGTTTTGGGCTTTTGTTACAACAAAATGTATTATATTACAATACACTTGCATACAATACACTAGATACAAGAATTTTCGCTACAAGTTTGTGTTTCTGCCGCAATTTCCTTGTCTGCATCACCTGGAAGGTGGTATCGTTCGTTCACTGGCTGGAAACTAGGGCTCAGATTTCCATGGATGTTAAAGGATGCTTTATGCCTAGAGAATTTGACTACTCATTTTTGTGTAGAAGCATGCTGTGGCTAGATTTCTGTTACCTTTTACCATTCCAGTTTTACATGGCTTGAGGATGTGACATGATTAACAGAATCACTACTTTGAAATACAGGTTAAATGTCTGCAGTATGTCCACCTGGAGCAAATATGGCTCCCAGAGAGGATGGAGAATTTGTTTAATGGCTTGTACAACAATAACGAATTTGAAGTTGTTCTGTTTCCCCACACCCCCACGTGCTGAGTTGTTGGTGTGAAGCCAGAGCACATTTTGAATCAGAACACTTCTTGGAGCTTTTGTTTCCTGTAAGCAGCTGCAAAAATCCCATTCTAGAGAAGCACTCTTTTCTGTTGCTTGTGTTACCATTCTGTATTGCAGTGGATGAGCTTTAAAAAATGGCTTTTGCCCACAGAATGCAACCAGTATTTGCCAATCTAGTGGGGATTGTGTGATGCTGACAACAACATTGATTCTTAAGGCCACCTAATATTTTTGGATTAAAGACCTGTTTTCAGCTGTTGCTGGATTTGCTGGACATTGTATTAAGGCTGTGTGTGTGCATGTGTAAACTAAGCAGAATGAGAGTCTGAACAGCTGCTTGAGGAACTGTGGTTGTGTTGAAATGATCTCATCAGGCAGTCTAAGGAAGGGCTGCTGCTGAGAGGAGCTGTCCTGTCCCCTTCCAGCCCTATTCCCAGCTGTTCCCTTGTGCAAGCAGCAGTGCTGGGGTGGTCGAGAGGTCAGAAGGATCCAAAATGCACTCCAGCTTCCACCTGCCATGTTTGTGCTGCACATCTCGCCCTGCACTGCAACAAGGGCTGGTGCTGGCCCAGGGGAAGAAGTAGCCAGAAGCAGAAGCTGGAGCAGAAGGTGATGAGAAGGGGGGACCGTGGCTGACCACAGAGCAGCTCTATTCTCAGCAGCAGCTCTGTATTGGCTCGGTGTTATGTGATCGCGAGTGATAACCTTCAGCAGGCGTCGGTGCCTTGATAAAACTGTGTGCACAAAATAGTTCCTACTCTGACCACAGCAGAACCTCATTTTCTTAGGAAATCCTTTTAATAAATAAGGTACAGTTTCAATGGAGATTTTTAGCCTTGGCCTGAACAGTTTACACAGCAATGCCTCTTACTGAGCTGCGCTCTGGGAGATGAGGATTTTGCAGCATGGTCCTGACAAATCTGCAAGCTAATTAGTTTTGAGAAAGATCTAAGGCTTCACACTTTGACCCTCATTGCAAACTTACGAGTGATTTGAATAAAGATTTATAAATTGTGTTCAATTGCCTACCCAGTTTGTGAAACCTACTGATCCCGCAGGAGTATGCCTTCTTAAATTTGTTTCTGAATTTAGGATTGCACAATTAGAGTGTAAACTGCTACAGTATCATATGGGATTCTGTAGGAAGGGGAAATTCAGCCTGTCGGCTCTTTGGTGGGGACAAGGAAAACTTGCTGGTACAACTCCCTGTACCTTCAGCTTGGTCTAAGAGCTTTCAGTACTCCCACCTCCATGGGAGAGGCAGATATGGAACTTAAAGTACCTTGTTAGGCTTTGAGGAATGATGTGGGACAGCGCTCCCACTGCTGTAGTACAACACAGTTTTTTGTGGATGTGAGTGATACCAGAGGAAACAGAGTCAAGGAATTTCTGCCTGAGATTGCAGGCATCTGAGAAGCTTCTGTAGGTTGTGAGCCTTGTTAGATTGTCTTCATCACTCTGGAACAGCCACCTTTGTGTTCTTGGGACGTCCCTTGCTAACTGGGTGAACTGGAAGAGTGGAAGATGCTGTGCTTCTGCTGTGGGTGTTGCGCACGTGTTGTGAGTACTGGGGCTTTGGTAGTACAGATTGTTGATCTCACCATGGACTTCTGCAGGAATCTGTGTTGGTAGAGGCAGCCTTGGGTTGAAAGGCTACCTCAGTGTTTAACAGGAAAAATAGGCTTCCAGGAAACAAAGAATAAATACCTGAAAGTATTGTTGGAATCCATAAAATGCTGAAGAATCATTAAGCAGGGTAGAGCAATAGCTGTAGCATCCCTTTCCACTGCTGTTCTAAGAGCAGGCTAGGCTTGGCTGTTGCTAGGAGTGGGTGAATTTTGTGGTGGGAGAGGGAGCTGGATCAGATCAGAGGGTCCAAACTCTGCAGACCAGTTGTTGTTCAGAAGACATAAGAAAATCACCTTATGAAATGGTCGAGTGAGTTTTGGATTTGCTTTTTACGGAAACATGCAAAGAAAGACCCAGCAAAGACAAGCAAATGCCTAAAGGGTGGCTAATAATAAGAGTAAATAGAGGTGCAGAAACTCTACCTTAATATTTTTTTTTAATTAAAATAATTATGGCGACACTGCAATAAAGGATAAATGGGCTTGCCTCCTTTTCCTTGCTCCTTTTGCAAAAATATTGTGGATTTTTTTGATTCAGAGGTAAATGAATATTGACCTAAGTGACATCTTAAGGTTCTTTATATTATTCTTTCATGTTTTTGATTATGTTTAGAGAACCAATTGCTTTTACCCTCCAAAACAAGAGTGTATGGTTTTGGTTTCTGTAATCACATTCTAATAAGTGCTTTTATTAGTTTCCATTGTTTGAATATGTTTTGCTTTATATTTTCTTCCAGATTTATTATCAATAACAACATGTTGATCTTATTAATGAGAATAAATTCCATTCTGCTACGGAGGAGTTGGCTGGCTTTGTGCCATGCTCTTTTCTTCTTTTTTTTTTAATACTTCTAATAGGGCCCTTTCCTACCACGAAAGACACAATTAATTTAGCTGACTTTTGGATCCTTCCATCAGTAATGAAATAAATGTTCTGAATATATAGCATTTTGTACACACATTGAATGCAGAAATAGAATACCTGAACAGAAATGCTGATTTTTCTCCAGTCCTGTTGAACAAGCAACAATTAAAAAAGAAAAAAAATCAGTTGGAAATTGTCCTGTTCCTATAGAAGAGCTTTGGCTGTCATGGTGAAAGCATATTTTTAAAGTCCAACCCTTCAAGGTTTAAACAACATAATAAATTTCTGTGAAAGGCAAACAGTGTTTTTAGGATGAGACACTCTTAAATATTTTAATATTCTGTGTAGAGGATTGTTAGCACTCTTATGTTCTTGTAGTCATTCTGCCCTGTATTTAATCCAGTTTCTTACTCTTGTATCTGTTTATTTTTCAGGCAGCAGCATCTGTCCAAAGCCCTTAACACTGCCTAGAGCTTGTGCAGTGAGTGCCACAGCCAGGCTTGTGGAGCAGAATGTACGCAATGAAGCGGCTCAGGGAATAAATGGAAGTGTGCCACTCAGACAGTCCCCACGTTCAGCTTCAAGTCCAAAGCCACAAGGTAAGAACTCTCATGTATTTTTGTTAGGGAAGTTGTTCTTTGTCTCAGACTTCTGACAGAAGTAGAGCACCTTGAAAAAACTATTTGAAAGAGAGAAAACCATGGGACATAAGCTTGCTGCCAAAATACAAATGTTTTGCAAATGCCTTATGATTCTGTAATACCTGACTTATTTTTCAAAAGTATTGCTGTATTTAAGCTGGGATGTTTGGACACTATTTTTGAACAGGAGCGTTTGACTGGCTGGCTTCAAGGCAGGTGTGATGGGAAGATACTCAGGGTCTTTGGGGTTATAGTAGAGATTGAGAGGAGCCTTCCTGCAGGAATATGTGGAACAGTGGGAACTTCATGTTCGTGCACTAAAAGCTGACCAGCAGTGCACACAGACAAGAATTAGATTTCCCTTCTTTCTGTCTCTGTCCATAAATAATATCTTCACTTTTAAAAGTTAAATAAATCAACATATGTATATATACACACACATATATATACATTCATGCTTTATATATACACACTTCATATGTATATATGTAGAAATATCTATGTACAGTTTATTAATATATAAAATCAATATAGATATATAGACTCAAACCATCTTTTTATATGGTCTTCTCAGTAATATTGTTGATTCTGCTGTAGTTGATCACAGCGGAATCGCTACATTCCAGAAATCTTGAATTCAAATCAAATCTGGACTGATACCTTTTAGAGGTGACATGCAATAGGAACTTTGATAATTTTAAAAGTTTAAAAATAAAAAAAGGTGAGTTTAGAAGACTTTCATCATGATGCTGCTCAGTGCATTGGATTCTGAGACACAGTGCTGATAAGACAGAAATGAGAATTAATTACATGCGGAGGGCTGACTCTAGCTGGATGCCAGGTACCCACCAAAGCTGCTCTATCACTCCCCTCTGCAAATGGACATGGGAGAGAAAATATAACAAAAGGCTCCTGAGTTGAGATAAGGACGAGGGAGATCACAAACAGATTACTGCCAGGGCAAAAATGTTGAATTTATTATTAACCAAAATCAGAATACCTTCCCCCCACCCCAGCTTCATTCCCAGGTCCTGTGTCCTTTCCCCAGTGGAGGAGGGAGAAGGGAATGGGGGTTGTGGTCAGTTCAGCACAGGTTGTTTCTGCCACTGTTCAGGCAGAGGAGTCCTTCCCCTGCTCCAGCTTAGGGTGCCTCCCACGGGAGACAGTTCTCCATGAGCTTTTCCATCATGCTTCCTTCTGTGTGCTGCAGTTCTTCATGAAGGGCTCCAGCATGAGAGGAGGGTGCAGTTCTTCAGGCACCATGCTGCAGCGTGGGTCCCCCACAGGGTCACAAGTCCTGCCAGCAAACCTGCTCCACAGTGGGCTTCTCTCTCTTTGGGGTCTGCAGGTCCCTGCCAGGACCCTGCTCCAGAGTGGGCTTCCCATGGGGTCACAGCCTCACCTAAGGCAACCACCTGCTCCAGCATGGGTCTCCTCCACAGGCTGCAGGTGTATCTCTGCAACCCCATGGACCGCCATGGGCTCAGCTGCCTCACCATGGGCTGCACCATGGGATCCAGGGGAATCCCAGCACCTGGAGCACCTCCTCCCCTCCTTCTGGGCTGACCTTGGGGTCTACAGAATTGTTGCTCCCAGATATTCTCCCTCTACGCACTGCTCTGAGCGCAATCATGTCTGTGCAATAACTTTTTTTCTATCACAGGGGTGTTAGTCGGTTCTCTGACCGGCTCAGCCTTGGTCTGTGGTGGGTCCATCCTGGAGCTGGTTGGTATTGCCTCTCTCAGACATGGAGGAAGCTTCTGGCAGCTTCTCACAGAAGCCACTCCTGCAGTCCCCTCAGCTACCAAAACCTGTGCTGACAAAACCTAAATACTACATCACACAAACCCTATACTAGAACACATCTATATCAAGTATAGAAACTAGAATCACACAGATTCCTCATGGAGTGGAGCCAGCAATCTTTATAGCACTTCATGGGAAAATGCACCTTGAAGAATTTTGCATCGATCCTGATTTCGTCTTAGAGTTAAAGGCAGGAGGAAATTTTTTGGGGTGTCAAGAAAGTGCTGTTTACTTCAGGAGAATGAGAGCAAAATAAAGCTGTATTTTTTTGTGTGTAGTTTTTTTACAGAACATTTGCCAGTATTGTTAATTGAACTAAGATGTTTTTGCCAGTCATATGTAAACATTACTTATCTGAGTAGCCTTTCTGCACCATTTCCTAGATCTCTGGAATGAATTCTCTACTGCAAAGTTAAAAAGAGAACATGTGTTCTTCCTAAGAAAAATATTTTAGAAATCATTAATGGATAAATAGAAATGTGCTGTCAATAAAAATAGTTTAAGCCTTTCAAAAACAAAGCCAACACACTTATTATAAAATTTTAGCTATTAGATAAATTAGGAGTTGTATATTACTAGACCCCATTCATTCAAGTTACACAGCTGTGGTTGCTCTTTCGTAGCCATGTTTCCTTTTGTTTGTCAATATTGTGTACTCCAAAATGTGCCACAGCCAGGAATAGTGTTGTAGTCTGAAATGCAGCTGTGCAGATGAAATTCAATAATACTGTTGTAAATAGCATTTTGAGTCTCCTTTGTTCATGGGTCGCTCTCCATTTATTTCTATCAAATATGTGCATCAGATTGAAGTTTTATAATACGTCTTTTGTTTGGCTTTTTATTGAATTGAAGCAAAACAAAAACCAGAATTAATGAGAGAGGCATTTGGGAATCTAAATGTTCTCAGAAAACTAGGTTGCTCTGGTGTATTGGTTTCAAAGTGGCCACTGCTTTTTAAAGAGCTTTCATGTGGAGGTACAGAAGTGTTTTTGGTTTACAGCAACAGGAAACATTTTTCTATATGGTTGTTCTAATCCTGCAATACTAAGTGTCCTTTCATAGTGAAAGGAAATAAGATGACAGACCTGAATTGTAATGCCAATGCATTCGATTGTGGAGAAGCCAACTGCAAAATGACCTTCATCTAACCTACCAAAATAATTAAGACAAGAGATATAAACATGAATTTGAGGCTGTGTTGCAAGTGTGGTACAGCCATTTTCAGTAAATTTTGCTTTAATAAGGGAAATAGACCTTTGAAATAGAGGAAAAATGTTCAAAATCTTGCACTTCAACTGAACCACTGAACCTTGTACTTTTGTCTGTACTTGGTCTCTGAAAAGTAGTTTTAAGTATTTGGAATCAGTTCACTCAGGGTAGCTAGGTCAAGTGAATAAATTTCGGCACGCAATCCAACATAAAATTCTTCATTTTCATTTTTCCCCCCTGCCATTTCAAGGAAAAAAAAAACTTTTCTGATACACTGTCAGCAGAAGCACAATTTTTGTTCTCCAGTAATTCCTTCCATCAACAATTTAGCAATTCATGTGTCAGTTTTCTGTCTGGAGCGCAGAGTTTGATTCATGAAAATCTTTGGAACAAATTTTGCACAAAGCCTGAAACTGGCTGAAAGCCAGTGAGGGAGTTGAGCAAAGGAGTCAGGGCTGCAGAGCAAAGCAGTTGCAGTCTGTATGTCTGTACCAGCTGTGAGACCTGGTGCTGTGCCCTTGCACCAGTGCAGTGCATCCCCTGATAAAGTGCACTAATTCAGACTGGAGGCCACCAAGATCCAATACGAATATGATCCATAAGAAAAGAAGCAAATTGTTGAATTATTTGATATTTGCCCTTACCTACAAATATTTGGGCAGCGATCTGAACCTTGCAATAGCAGAGTTCATGTAGAGTGACATGTAAAAATTGACTTTTTTTTTCTAGTTTCTTCTATTCTTTGCTCTTTGATCCTCTTGCATGAGTTTTTTTATGATGCTAAATTGCTAAATACTGGGCACTGAAACTGCTGTCTGTACCAGGCAGTTTTATTTTAGGATGCAAAATGCGTGGAAATGCCAACACTTCTTCAAAGCGGTGAAGTGTCTTGTCAGTTCAAGACTATGCATCCGTTGCTCATTTAAATTTTTCTAATGAGAGCCTAGGAGTACTTAGTAATCTCCTGCTGAGGCTGAAGAGGCATTTTTGTTTGGGTTGGAGATGAATTTTCACTCCAAAGGATGGCCTAGTTTGTGCTACTGTGAAATGATAAGGATGCGACAGATTCAACGTTTAGACTTCTGCAGTCATTTTAGCTGCCTATCTGCTGTCCAGCATGAATCCTGTCTCCCTTTCTCAATTATTATATAGTCTGTGGTTAAAAGTTCTCAGTGGCCTGGGCTTAAAAAAGCTGCAAGACCTCTTAAAGATCTGGGATATAGACTGTACTTCTCTGGCAAATGAAACTTGTACAGTTACAGGTAAATTAAACTAAAACTAACAGCTGTTCCTAGGTAGGCTTCTCCAGTCTTGGTGGTCCTTTAAGAAACCTGCTACGATGTCTCTTTTATCAACAAAACTGACAAATCCCCAAATTATCTCTGTGACAAATAGAGATACAAAAAGAGAGAACAAAGCACATCTGATTACGACTGGTCTTCTCTCTTAATATACTATTGTAAGACTCTTCCTGTGGTGTGGACTAAAAATGTGGACACGCACGTCTCAAAGAGAAGATGACTTTCTCTGTCTTTCTGCTGAATTTTTTGGTTACTGGTTATTTCATATGGTTCATAAGAGTATAGATCTTTGGTGTCTATTCAGCAGTGCTCATTTGATATTCCAGAAGGTGATGGAACACGCAGGGAGGTGATGATGGATGACTCAGCCAGGAGAGCTGTAGTTGCTTACCACAGGAACTTTTAACTTCATTTTCATTGAGTTGAGGCATGGCAGCATTTTAAACCATTGAACATATTATACTTTGTAAGACAAGATAAATGACCTTTGCTGATACGCTTTGGAATCTGCAAAGGTGGTTGTACCTTTTGAAGCATTTATATAGCGTTACCTGACATTTCCTTATGTATATATGCAAAGTTGAATGCACAACTAGGCACTGCAGCATAACTCTTGATTTTGGCTAGTGGTGTACAGTATCAGCTACCTGAGTATATGGGAGGGTTTTCTTTGGGTAGAATAAGCAGTTCATATCTCCTAATGAGCTCAAAATTCTACAGTACAGAGACAAGAGTATTTATAGGCTCAAACAGAGCTCTGTATTATGCAGGTTACTACAATAGGCCAGTCTTTTCTCTTATTTTCCCTTAAGACCCTTGCTGTGTGCACTTTGAAAATCTGATTAAAACAAAACACTGCAGAAGTACATTGAGGAGAGAATTAATGGAATTTGCTTTCCATAATCCCTGTTAACAAGGCTGACCTTACAGGAAGGTTTGAGGGTTATGGGTTGGTTGTTTTGGTTTTTTTTTCCACTACTGATTCTTTTCTTTCCATTGATCTTGTGACTATTCTTTCTCTACTGCACTGTTTCTGAACCATACAGTAGCTACAGCAGCTGGTAGGGGAAATGCTGTCTGCTAGATGCTGATAGGGAGTAAGGAATAAAATATTTTTCGTAAGTGAGTTGGCTGTTTGGTTTGTGGTTCTCTTCTAAAGACATTACAGGGATTTTCAGTAGATAGGGATTTTCCAGTTTGACAAGAGGTTCCTCATTGGTTACTGTATGTAAATGCTGCTTAGCTATGGTTTTTCAACACCAGCTGTGAAAGTGTGTGATGCTTCCACAGAATGTCCTAGAATTTGATTTTTGTCCCAGTGGATCCAGTATAAAAATACCTACCAACCAATTCCTTCTGCTTTATCAATAGACACTAATTCCCTCGAGTATGGTAGTTTTAATATATCCTTGTGAGGATATTAACATGTCATGAGATGTACAGAAGAATTGAGGAGATCTATGGGTCCATTACATAAGAGAAGTCACAGCACTGGGGGTTATTCAGAGTCCATTGCAAGGGCAAGAAATGTTTCTACAAACTGCTGTGGTGCTGGTCAACAAATCCACTCCGTGTCCCCTTTGCTGTCCACCCCCTGCCCGAGGGGATGGCAGTGCTTATGATCAATTATGTGTCCTGCTTTTCCCCAGCCTGCTTGTGTCTCCTTCTTTCAGCTGTCCCATGGCCTTTATCAGCACAGCGAGCTATTCAGTGCCTGGACAATTATCTGATGCTCGCTGGCCTCATTCTGCCAGGCCCTGCCTGAGCTCCCTGAGAAGAGGGGATGCGGGGAAAGCCATTCCACTGCACTGCAGCTGCAGCCCAGCAGCTGCACGGGGCTTCTCAGAGGGACTGCAGTTACTGCAGACTCTGAAGCAGCTGCACAGTTTAATAATCTGCTTGTTTCAGGGTTGCAAAGTAACTATTTCAAAAGGGCAGCATTCTGAGTCATCTTTCTGTACTGCATCCTTCCCCAAACTTGCTTTTTTTGCATGTGTTAATAAATAAAAAGCTTCCAAGGACCAATTACTTATCTACAGAAATTGTCTTCCTTCTCCCTCCAATTATTTCATTTATCAACCTTTGTAGTTGATATGATTGAAGTCTAAAGCTTTCTGTGGTAAATTCATTTCTGCACAGAGTCTCTCATGGTACTTTTCAAACTGCAGCGATCACTGCAATCCCACTTAAGTGCACTTAGGTTGTTGGAAACACAGACAAATATTATCTCCTGTATATACCTATGTATACATCTAATGTTATCTCCTTTATATACCTATGAATTTAATGTAGGGAATAAATGAAAAATTGCCCTTAATCAAGTGTTTCTTCAAGTTTATCACGGTCTATGTTTAGTATATTTGCAAGAATTTTTTCAGCACCCCTTTCAAATGTCAGTTGATGGGATTTAAGATAATTCCTGTGGTGCGTGGGTTTTCCAGGGTAAGTTAGGAAGATATTGTCAAGTCAGCAATGCAAGGAACATGGCTTTTCCACATCCATCTATTGTGTATCCTGCACTAGAGCTTTTTTTCCTACCATAAAAGTGGCATGTGGTTCCTAAAGCAAATTCAAGTCCTTCTTCCTTCATGGTTGTTCACTGGCAGGCCTTTGCAGTTGCTGGAGGGCCAGTGCCTGTACCCCACTGGAATGTGGTGCCTGTGGAGCAGTGCCTGAGCCCCTGGGCCACTGGTTCCACTGGCGAGGCATTGCCTACCCCTGCCAATGTATGCCTGTCTTTCAATATTTTTTTTCCCATGTTCATATCAGATGCTTTCACTGCTCCCACAGTATGTTTTGGGGATGTGTGTGGGAATGAACAGAGTCATGTTCTTGAGAACGAAAGTCCTTTTCCATTAAGTCTCTCCTTTTGATGGAGCTGGACATTCATTGCTCCAGTATGGAATGCATTTGTGCCCAGTCTGTGACCTGCTTTTGCTGACAACAAATGCTGCATGGTTGATTAAAGTTAATTTAAAATTTTAGTGCTGTGACTTTAGTTGTTTTATGTGTCACCTTGTCTTCTGTGTTCTAGTCACTGCTGTATTAAACAGTGACTGATCATTAACAATCTAATTAGAAGGACTTATGGTAAGGATGGAGAAAAAGCAAGAATAATTTCAGCAGTATAATTAGACAAAGGTTCTGTGAGTAAGGGAAGTTTAAAGCTGAAGGCAAATACGTTTTCTACTGATGATTATTATCGAGGCCTCAAGGGATAAGGTAAAGAATGAGAGCACTGGAGTTTTGGGGCAGCAGTTTATATCTCTCTCTCTTGAGCTCCACAGTATTGCTCTTTCCTTTGTGCTTAATTCTTTTTTATTACAAAACCTGCAACCATAAACCTCTCATATATATTTCCTACTGTACGCTATAAAAACAAAAGAACAGACAACTCCCTAATTTTCTAGCTTGTTAAAGTAGCTTATGGTCCAGCTTTTAGTCAAGAAATGTAACAAGATCCCTGATACCAAACAGTGCATGAAGAACTATATGAAGTCCATGTATTTGTAAAGCAGCTTTAAGGTCAATTAAAGGCAAGAGTATCTCTTTTTCATTGCTGGGATAAGTTCTTTATGCAAAAACCTCATTTGTTAGAGTAACCAGGTCTAGCAGAAGTTGTCCCTGCCCATGGCAGGGGCTTTGGAACTAGATGATCTTTAAGGTACCTTGCAACACAAACCATTCTATGATTCTGTATTCTGGCAGCTCAAAGAAGTAGGAGTGATTGATTTTTTTTGCTGTTGTTTGCAGTGCCTCCAAAGCCAATTCATCTGCAGAAGGCAACATACCAAACCCCTAGGCATAGAGCTTTAACAAATCAGAAACCAAGAATGGAGGAAGAGACACCTGCTGCTGTTTCTAGTGTCACAAAGGAAAAGTCCAGTAAAGTGTCAGATCTCATCAACCGTTTTGAGGGAGGCAGGTATGTAACATAATTTGAATTGGTTTGTAACTCTGTTGGGTGGGGATTGCTGGAACTTGAAGCTGTGAGGAAGAACCTTGGTACTGTGGTAGGGCTCACTCCTCTCCCTGCCAGAGGACTTGATGGCAAAACTGCACGCGTTTTGAAATTGTGGGAGTCAGTTGTATATTTGGCTTTACAAGGTATGCTTTTTCACAAGGTGCTAGGGCTCATTTTCCTTGGAAAAAAAAAAAGAAACTTGTAGCATTTTTAAAACATCCTGAAAAATGTCAGCAATTTTAAATAAGTTTAATATTGAAGCTAATATTAAATACTTTTGTTCTTGAAGAAGAAAAAAACACTTTTATGAGCAAATGGAAAAATCCACCTTTTCATTTTATAGTGTCTTAACTCCTTAAATCATTCATGTGAAGAGGGTGAACTCTACAAATTAGTTGTAGCGGTATGGCATACATTCCCTAAATGGCTTGCTTTGTAGTACTTGGTGATTTTGGTGGAAAAGCTCAGTGTTCTTGAGTTTCGATTCTGTGGTTTATGGGAAACATTTGGAACTTTGGGGAAAATGAACCACAGTGAACACTGCTTTCACAAAATGGTGTTTCTTGGGCGTCTTTAATTAGATGCATGTGATGTATCTCTAAGTGATGCATTATAATCTCTGAAACACAAGTTTCAAATATATCTGGTCTGTATAAAGAGAGCGACTTTCCAGAAGGCCCATGATAGAGGAGCAGCTCAAGAAACAGTCCAGTGACAGTTGAGCATTGCAAGTTTTGGACTCGGTTTTCCTGTGTTTCCTTGGGACATGGGAGTTCTGAAGGGATGCCCCCTGTGGGACTGAAGGCATGATGTACAACAGAGTACATGAATGCATGACCTTCTGTGGAGCCAGAGTAGTAAAGCTTTCATTGAAAGAATTTCCCCTCAAGATGGGTGAAATTTAATCCTTTAAATGGAAGCAGCTGAGCATTTCAAAAGGCTGTTTGTCTATTGGAATAGAAATAATTTCAGAGTTTCATCCTCAAGAAACTTCTGTTGTTAGGCAGAGACTTAATTGCACTTGGTTGTGACAGGTGCTCAGAGATGGGAAAAGGAGATTACTGCAGCACTCGAGGTCCTGTGAATTCTTTTAGCACCAGTCTCTAATTCTGCTATCCCTTTGTTTCCCAGTCTTCCTCCAAAACTTCACCCATCTTTTAAACAGCGCACCATGCTTAGAAAAAAAAATTTATCCTTTCTGAAAGAAAATTCCTCAGGTTCATTGTGCCCTACACCACTGAGTCCTACATTTCTTCCTCATAGACTTGCCTAATGCATTGTGCAGGAACTTCTTCCATATTATGCAAACAAAGGAAACTAGAAAGAAAGAAAGAAAGAAAACTTTCTTGTTGATAGACCTTTAAAAGTAGGGACATTTTGTGGAATATGGGAAGCTGAGTTGCTTTTGGGCAACATCATTTATTAGGAACACCCAGTAATATCTGTCCAATGACTAAATTCTATTCAAGTCTATGGTCTCTGCTTAGGGGAAACTTCCATGATTAACATGCTGAGTTCTGGATTATCCTGCTTTGGCAGTGGAGGTAATTCCTGTTTTTTGAATGAGCTCAACTCACAAAATGTGTCTTCTATGAAGCTGAACTTCACTTTTAATTAGTGGTCTTGAAATGGCTAGGTAGCATGTTCATGAACTGCAAACTGTGATTGTCAGCTCTAATAACTGATTTTCATTATTCTGTACAACTCACAAGCATGTAGGCAAGGCAAAAAGTTAAGTAAACCTGTTTACTCTGTGCAGGCAATTGAAAAATGTGTATTAATTTTATCCTGGAGTTAAGCTTATTTAATAAAAAAAGGCATATTCTTTACACGACTAAAGAAAAAGTGATATAATTTCTTTTTGTTATATGATGGAAGAAGATAATGCGAGTGTAAGTTATTTTTGATCTGCGTGCACAAAAGTGCAGAATATGTTTGCAACATTTGCGTAAAGTATCCTCTAAATAAAGAGTAAAAATACAGTTTGTAAGCAGTTTCCATCCTTCCAGAAGATGGAGGTCCATACTAGGAATAGTTAGAGGACAGTCAGGAACAAGAGATAATGTGTTTAAAGCAGAGATAAATTTTAGAGGAAAAAGATCTTCAGCAAAGATGCAGCATGACAATAGGATATTGCTAAATAAGGAAACTGGAGAAGGAATGGGATAAAAATGTAAAGGTCCTCCTGTAATATTCTGACCTCTGGAAAGGGATGCTAAATGTTCTCGGATGTGTTTGATTAATTTTTTTATAATTAAAGAGCTGTTAGGGAATAGGCTACTTGTTAATTTAAGCAGTGGACTAGGACTTAGGGAACCATGAGTCTTGCTCCATTTCTGCAAACAGTTTTCTGGGACACTTTGGGCAAGTTGCTTCATCCATCAGTTTCTTGGTTTCCTGCTCTGTTAGATGGAGCTAAAAATAGAAAAATTTGGGTTGCAAAAGATCATTGAATCCAACTGTTGACTCAGTAATGTCAAATCCACCACAAAACTTTGCCCTCAAGGGTCACATCTTCACATATTTTAAATACCTCCAGGGATGGTGGCTCAAAGTCTTCCCTGGGCATCCTGTTCCAATGGATGATGACCCTTTCAGTGGAGAAATTGTTCCTAATATCCAATTTAAATCTCCCATACATATGAAATTCAAGACACTTAGGAATGCGATGGCTCAGTATGATCAGAGCTCTGGGTTTCTAGTAAGAGAAGCACATTTGTAAGTGTTTTAATGCATTCCAGGTCTCAATGAACTTCTCTCCTGAACTTCCTAATATTAAGACAGGGAAATACGGGGTTTTTTGGGAAGAACTGGTTATATGGTGCAAGTCTTGTATTTCCCATACCAGGATTTTCAATAATTTCATGTTTAACTCTTCTCTCATCAATGTTTTGTTTGCTTGGTGCTTTTAGCTCCCTGAATCCTAGCGATCTGAAGAAAGATTCCTCTGTTCTCCACATTACTAAATCTCAAGGAAGATATGGGTCCACACCATCACCTCAGCCAAAACTCGTGTCCCAGCACTCACTACAGAAGCAGGGAAACAGTAGCACTGACAAAACTCAGGTTGCACAGCTGCCCACGGCCAACGGCCTCGTAGCACAGGAGCAGCCAGAGGACGAGGAGCAGAGACTGCTGGACCGTGGCTCAGCCGTGCCCACCCCAGTCCCAGCTGATGCCGTGGACAGCAGTTTGATAAATGGGGACGGAGAAAGCACTGGCAGAGAGTCGCTGCAAAGTGTGGCTGCCTGTGAGGAACAGATTCTCCACAGCTGCCAAAGGACTCCCAGCGGTGACACGCTGCTCCCGCCCGAAAATGAAACTCTAGAAATTAACACTCATGTCAAGGAAGAGCCAGCTGAGGAAAGCAGTAAACAAGATCAACCGGTAGAAACAAAGGTAAAGAGAGAAATTGTTTCATTCCTGATATATCACTACTTTTTGTATTTTTCTCCAGGTTTTTATTTACAAAAATAGGCTTCTAGGAGCTGGTCAGAAATTGCAAATATTTTCGTTATTTTCCCTCTTAAAAAAAGATGAGAAAAAATTTTGCTTGCCTTTTCCCATACTCTCCCCTCCTTTGCTCTTCTCCTCATCCCCTTGGCTCTTTTCCCATTAGTTATCTGAGGTTGTGCCTGTTTAGCACTGTGCTTCTGTTGTGCCAGTCTACAAGGGACACATGTTAGTGGTGAAATAAAATATGAAATAAAGTCCCATGTGTAGTAAACTGTAATGACAGAGCTTCAGGCAGAAGGGTTGTGTGAATCCCTAAGTTGGATGCAGTTGTTAAGTCAAAGCTGGAAAGGCAGTGGCAGTCTGCTAGTGATCAGATAGATGCAATGTTCAGGGTATACTAAATATATGATGTTTTAGCAAGGAGAACTTATCATGATGAATTTGAGCTCCCTTGTAAGGAAGGTTTTAAATACTTAAACGAAGTAAGTGGGTGGAAGAAAATCTGTCTTGGGAAATTAATTGCTGAAAAATGGTGCATGTTTTTCACTTCTAAAAGTTTACTTATGCAGTTCTCGTCCTTGTACCAAAGCAGTAAACGTGATTAACAGTTCTGGTCCAGCCATCCCCTGTTTGGCAGGGGGAAGCTTGGCAGACCCTCCCAGCTTTCCTCTTCACCGTAGAGCCAAACAGCTGATGCTGAAAAAGCTCCTCGCTGCTGGTCAGGAGCGCACCTGCACCAATTCAGTGCAGCCCTTGAGTTTGGTTAGCTGGGGATCACATACATACTGGTCTGGAGGTAAATTCTGAGTGGGAATGGCGGCTCCCAGGTTCTCATGTATTATAGGGTGAAATATCCTAGGTAATGATAAGAAAGCAATGGGTTATGTGGGTTTCTTGTTTGTTTTTAGGGGTTGTTTTTTTTTCCAGTAGTGAATGAATGTTATGATCCCCACGTAAGCATAAGCCTGGGTACAGTCCCAGGCACTTCCGGCCTGCCACACCTGTCATTATGTTTCAGCCTCCTATTGGGTATTCTCTGTTCCCCCTCTCTGAGCCCGTAAAGTGCTGAATTCTCAGTGGGCAGCGATGTTAAGCTTGAATCCAAGTCACACAGTAAGGTGCTGGCAGCATTTTCAGGAAAAAGCTGAAAAGGGAAGCAGTTCTGTTCTAAAGTTCAGGAAGGAACTGGGTAAATGCTAATGGCAGCAATCTCATTGAAGTCTGTCTTTGAGCTGCAGGAGCCAGCACGTGTGATCTGTCTTATATTGACCATGAGTCAGCTTGTGAGGTGTAATGTGACTGTAACTAGATATTGTATATTGTTCACTGGTGCTTGGAGGGTACAAACCCATGCAGGATGACTTTTAAGCTTGCATTGGTGCAGAACTGACTCTGTGAAACTGAACTGGGTCACTGCAGCCCTTCCTGAGATACCTCATGCAACAAGGACTTCCCTTTTAGTTTAGGGAGGTTAAGAGGTGTGTCTGCCACCCTTTACAGAATCAAACACTGATTTAGTTTGGATTAAAGCAACCTGGAGATGGAAATCAGCCCAGTGGTGGTCTGAGTAGCTGCTGCCATGCTGTCTGGATTAGGACAAGGATGATGAGCAACAGGAGAGTTCTGGTGGAGCTTTAAGCTGTTCATGTGTTCAAGCAGGCACTGGTAAGAAGTAAGAGCATTCGACAATCTGTTTTTTTGCTAAAGGCCTATTTAGTCATTGTAGAATATTAAAACTGGGATGCAGTCCAGTTGAAGTTGCACTGCACAGAATAACAGCACTCTCCTAGCCTTTTGATTAAAAATGTAGGTACAATTGAATAAAAGCAAAAGGAGCAGATGCATGGGAGTCATAGTCAAGCTTTATATTATGTGTCTGATATATGTATTTTGATGCTGATGTGAAGTATCTTGTCTCTTGCATGCCATGTTTCTTAGTTCAGGAAAGAGCAGAAAGTGGTGCTCTCTCTTTGTAAATGTGTACATGTACAGTGGAAGTAATCCTAAGTCCACTGCTGGAAGGGGTGAATTAAATTGGGCACTGGTGCAAAACCAGTGCAGAACTTGCCTTTTGGACTTGGAAAAGAAGGCTTGTTTTGAAATGGTTTTGCTCTTACAGTTATTTCCCCCTCTTATCACTGCAGATCTGACTAAAGACATTATTGCAGGTTCTGGAGAAATTGAGCAAAATGTATTAAGTTTGGCAGTGATATGAAACAATTTCCCCAAACAACCAGAGTAGAGTGTCCTTTATTTCTCTTATTTACTGAACTAGTTTGAAAGTAATGAAATACAATCATAACAAGCAAAAAGACGATTAAAAGTGAAAAGTTTCCTGCCTTGCAGCAGAAACACCTCCTGTCATAAAAATTGGTTTGTCTAACCTGCGGAGGCTGAAGAGTACGAGAACATCTCAATCAATTAATTTCCTGAATAACATCTTGTGGGGACTCTGCTGCTACAGCTAACTGAAGAGAAGAGGAAAAATGTGTCAGTGCTTGTTGAGACTAGCAGGAAATAGGGATATACACTGCCTGCATGCCACAGATGGGGAAGGATCCATTGAACATCTTTAATAAAGTCCTTATATGATGTCTTCTTTTAATGATAGTGTTGGGGGCTCTGATGTTTCAGATGCAAAACCTGGTGGAGATACTGGATTTCTAAATGCAGGATGATGTTTCAATTTAAACAGGGTAAAATTTTTGTTGTAAAGTGAATTTTCTGCCACGAAATGTTTTACTGTTGAAAGACTTGAGAGGTTCTACGAACTTCTTGATCCTGCGTTTTTTTGATCTTCTTTAGGACCAGCAATGGAAACAAAGCTGTGTATCTTCCGCAACCAATATAAATGCATAAATCTTCTTGTGAATAGTCACTTCTTTAGGGATACCATGATCTTTACTGCTTTCTTGGTTGCTGTGCAAGGAACAAGCACAGTGTAATTGAAATTATATTTGTTCATACTCTACTTCTCTCACCCTGTCTGTGTTGTTTAATATATTCCTTCAAAGCCCTGGGGGCAAGGGCTGTGCCTGAGTAAGAGTGAATCATATACAGCATCACTGTCATCGTGGCAAGTATAGTTTTCTTGACAGGAGATGGCTCCTGTTTGGTTTGGATAATAAGAAAGTTCATGCTTTCACCAGCATTTTTCATACCTCTTCTTAATTTCAGGGCTCAAAATTACTTATTTTAATTTCTTAACAATCCATATTAATGTAATTATTCTAAGGATGAGCAGCTTTGTACTAAAGAATTAGATCCAGCTGAAACATCTACTGTAAGCATTGGAATAGAGATTCAGGTTTGCAGTCCCTGCTGATGCAGCTATTGGTCACTCGCACTCCTGGTATTTTGGTCAGCTGATGAAATAATGTACCTCTGCAATGTAAATGTTCTTTATATAGCACACTAGCCATTTCTGCTTGGTTTTATATGTTGAGTTGCCATGTGTTATGGATTGTCACTGAAGTTTGAAATGTTCCCTGAAATAGTTGTTCCCTGAAGTTACTTTCCCCTCCCCTCAACAACAACCCCTGCTCCCCCCTGAGGTTGTGCTGAAAGAAAAGCAGCAGTAGTTTTCTGTTCTTTCTGCACTGATCTAACCCTGTAGGTGGGTGTTCTTATGCTGGAATAAGAACATACCACAGTGATTAAAAGATAACTCATCCGTGATGTGCATTTTTCCCCCCCCCACAGAAGATCCCTCTGTCAGGTCGTGCAACTGATGTAGAAGGGAGATGCAGGTTCAATAATTAACATGATGTGTAAGGTTAATACTGAGAGGGTTGGAAATCTGGGCTCAGCTCATTTTATGTGATATTTTTGTATTTGTTTTGTATGATTTTCTCTCTCTTAATTAGTTCAAGTAATCTTCTAAAAATTATGGACTGGTTCTATAGCACTGCTTCAGGGAGTGGAGTTCTGCAGTGAGAAAAAAAATAAAATTAAATTACTGAGGAACCAGTAACCTCTGTGATTTTGTGCCTCAAGTCCACATGTGAGATCCTTTGTAAATGGCTGCACTAAACAGCAAGGTGTAGCTGCAACAGCTAATCCTCCAGCTCCCTGCAATATCTCTTGACAACATTTAAAACACTGTTCTGTAGGTTACTGTGGTTGCTATGCTGATTTAAACAGATTTAATGAACAGCTTTGAAGTCACTACTGAAAGGCTGTTTTTAGGGAGGAGGTTTGCCATGTAGCAGTGCAATTGTGAACACTGCAGTTTAGAACTGAAATATGTTGCAATTTGGACTATGTATTGAATACCAAAATGGGGAAAAAATGCACTGCAGTCCCTTAAATATAAGACTGTATTTTAATATTTGGTATTCTTCACACAATTTTTGTAAAGGTATTTGCAAATGTTTATCATACTCTTGTGGAAAGCAGTGTGCAGTTTGAAAGCCGAAACCACTCTTTCAAGCTCTCTTCTTTATTTTTTTTATGAAGAATTTTTATGGTTTGTCTAGCAATTACCAGTTTCCCATAAGCACTGTGATAATACTGACATTTATTTGGGGAAGACTCTGATGTCGTTAGATGTGAACAGACTATCACTAGATCTGGAGAAAGAATCTTGTAATGGAAGTGTCAGTTTGTTGAGCCTGACACTTGCAAGCCTGAGGCAGTTCCCTATTTTTTTGATATTGTAGAAGGCTGTCCTTTTATTGTTTGTTTTGGAGTAATTTTGCCCAGCAACTTATAATTCTATATTCAGACATATTTAGTTTAATATTGAAAATTGAGTGAATGTTTTAAGTTTCTGTTAGGCAGAAGAATCAGAAATATATTTTGTGTTTAAAAGGAAAACTTCCCTAAAAAATGACTTCCATAAAGACTCGGTGAAGGAGCCTTCTAATTGCAGTCAACAGTTATTCAGCAATGAGTGTATCGGTGAACATAAAACATTTTGTACCACATTTTTTCAATAATTTTGCTGTGCAAAGAACATGCAGTTCAAATAACTTCTGAAATGGGGCGGGGGCGAACACTGACTGCTCCCATCTGTTCCCTCTTACTCTGCAAATCAGTTCTTCCAGCTCTGAAAGGTCAGTGGTACTCGATTACCAGGATGTGAGCTGATCTGTCGAGTAGGGAGTTGGTGCTTTGGCAAAGATCCCTATACAAACTGGAAAATACTAAATCTTTCAGGCTTTGAGTTTTGCTCTGCAATTTGACTGATTTTTAACGTGCTCTGACTTCTGTATGTGTTGATTAAACTGTGGGAAATTACGTATTTTTCAAAGTTGGTGTTTATTACTAAATGTTAACCTTGTATTTTAGTTACTTTTTGGACTATAAGGTAGTCATAAGTATTTTCAAAACTGTTCTATTATTATTAAATTATGCTTCCTTCAGTATCCTAAGAGCTGCTCTTATTTTCCTCCAGGAGACAGATGAGCAGAAACGTCACAAAATTGCCAATGAACTTCTGCAAACAGAAAAGGCCTATGTTAGCCGACTCGACCTCCTAGATGGGGTACGTTTTTCTTGAATTTGCTTTTGTTGTGTTGCCTTGAATTCACTCAAATGGCTGTGCATAAGTATGGATATAAATTACCTGAGATGTTGCATGTTTTCACATTTTGCTGCTTTTCCAGTCAGTCATTTTCTGTTGCCACATGGCTTTGCCTGTGCTTCTATTTTAGGAATGCTGCATTTTTAATATTAAAATTTTATATTTAGTATTGGAATTTTGTGGCTATTAATGCAGTATGTTCTGTGTGTGGAGATATCCCTATAAGCAATAGCATTGCATGCTGGTAGCCAACAAGGAGAATGGATAACTGTCTTGGCTTCCAGTGAGTTGGAGTGAATGCTGCAATCACCCACTCATTAGAAAATTACCAAATGCTTGTAATTTGGACCACCCAATCATAATTTTTTTTTAGCCCCAAAGAATCTAGAAATTGCCCATTCCAAAAAATATATCCTGTCTTTTCCCACTAAATATTTAGAAACAGAAATTACTGTTCCTGCAAAGAGGGGGTTGGACTCTCATGCTTTGCAGACTCTAACTGATATTTCTTAAATATAAAAGTCTGTACTTGAGTATTTTCCTTCCTAAGTCTTGTTTACTTTCCACATGACACATTTACATTTTACCTCTAGCTTTGCATTGCCTTACTACAGGATATTTTTCTCAGACGTCACTGTTTAAATTTCTCAGGTCCAGTGAAGAAGTTTTGTACAAAGAGTTGATGAAAAGTAAAAAGTCTCAACTGATACAATAACTGTTCAGGCTGCTTGGGGATCTGAGTAATTGTCCTCATGAAAGTGGATTTACACAGCAGACCCACACTGTGATGGATATCTGGTGACTTTTAACAGGCAAAGTATTGCAGGGAAAAAAATTGGTTTAGAGAAGTTTAAAAATGAAAAAAAAAGATGTTTACTTCCTTCATAGATTTTTCTGATGGGTAATGTACAATTATTTTCCTTGATGTCTTCATAAGTGCATTACTGCTATGTCTGTTTTCCAAGTATTAACTGGAAGGAATTCTGAAAAATGAGTTTCAAACACAGCTGCTCAACTGCTCCTAATGAGAGGAAAGCAGAAGACTGGGAAGGGAGACTGTTATATTTCTAAACTTGCTTAAAAAATTGTGTAATCTTTATGGTCTTCAAAGTAACTAACTGTCCTGTTGGCAATGCAGCAAACTGGGCATGTTCTATAATATGTATGACAGAATATGGCTTTTTTCCTTTTAAGACACTTCTGCTGTCTCACTTGGGATGATCAAAGTTCCTGTCTTCAGACTCTTTTCTTCTTTTGCAAGTCCTTACCCACACTTCTAAAGCCCTTTCTAGCGACATGCAATCTGTTCAAGCAGGGGAGAGGCTGGCAGAAGGACAATACCTCTCCAAAAGCACTATTTTTTTGTGATGTGCTTATTAACAGATGCACATTTTGTAGCTGCGCCTAGTCAGGTTGAGCCTACTGAAGGAGAAAGAATATATTTATTTTTAAAATACACTATAGTCCGCTCAGAACGGGGCCCTTTCTGTGCTTTAAATGGTATGTGGGAAGCACTCAGCCTGCCAACAACTTTGATTTCAAAAGGATAAGGGGACACAGCGTACAAGGAAAGTGATGAAGGCTAATGGTGATCAGACATCGTGCTAATTGCAAAGAGCAGAAGAGTGGAAAATAGACTGGAAGACTGGGAAAGCTGAGATGATCTAGCTGTTGAAATAGACAGGATGTCTGGAGCTGATCCAAAATGGCACTGCTTCAGTTTGGCTCTCCTTAAGTCAGCTCTGCCTGCAGTGCTCTCCTGGCTTACAAGAAAGTGGGCTGTAAGGGCAGGAGAAGCTTTTCACTTCCAGTGAGGGAAAGACAATGAGTGAGTTCATCACTACCTAGCTATATTATTGAAATATTAATCTTGCCTCAGCTGGAGCAGGAGGGGGTGGATAGGTGGCCTTCCATTGGTTAAATGTAATAGGCTGACAGGCTCTTTTTCTGTGTTGCAGGTATTCTATTCCAGACTCCTTGAGGAAGCCAACAGAGGTTCATTTCCACCTGAAGTGATTAATAAAATATTTTCTAACATTTCATCAATAAATGCCTTCCACAGTAAATTCTTACTTCCGGAACTTGAAAAAAGAATGCAAGAATGGTAAGAGACACTTCACCAGTTAATATAATCCTAAAACTGTCTGTAGAAACTCTCTTGCAGGGTTGAGGTAGGGAAAGTATCTTCAAATTAAGCTCTCCAGGCCGAGGAGCTACTGTGAGTAAGAGAACATCTGCCCTTCCACTCTTCCTCAGGACCTGACTCAGCAGAGGATTTGCATCATTTGCTCAAAATAAAGGACATGGATCCCACTGAAGCCAGTGAGATTACTCATGATCAAATGTCTTGCTAAATTAGGGGTTCAGACTCAAATTATGTGCTACCTGGTGAATTCATTGTACAGAATACAAAGTTGAGGTAAATAACATGTATGTGGTTTATGATAATGCTGAACTACAGTAACCTTTGTTGTTAGTGCTTTCTGTAATAAGGTGGAACACCTTCTTCTTCTATGTTTTGGTCTTCTGTTTGAAATTAAAATCCATGTCAGATATAGTTTAGGGCCATTTCCCCCTCAGCTTTTCTTTGCCTCTATTTGGAGCCAGCAAATATAGAAGAGGTGTAAATACACTCTGTAATAATCATGTACAGATGCTATCTTTATCCTGCCTTGGTGTGTGTGATTCTGGATATATTAAAACATAGCCGTGCATTTTTGGTCTCTTCTATGTAATTGAAAAAAGAGAAGGTCTAAAACATTGCTGCTTCCCTACCTTCTTTGGGAAAAAGGATAATCTCATTTAAAAAGAAATTACAAATACAGTTTCATCCAGCTTTTGCATCTCAGCACTTGTTCGGCTCCTATTATTCTATGTTATCTGGAATTTATTATGAGGATTTCAAGTGTTTGTCCATACATAATTTCCAGTTATACTATCATATAACTCATTTATTGTCAAAAAACACACCATAAATGAGAAAAAATGCTTTTTCTTGGTGACATTTTTGAAAGTCTTAGGCTGTACAGTGTTGCTTTAGACAGCAGCTGTATATCTTCTGGCTCTGTAAGATGATTCCCCTTTAAATGATGATTCTTTAAAGTAGAATACTTACCATCCACAAACATATGGTACCTCTGTGTAATTTGTAATGCAAGAAAGTGAATAAAATGTATGCATTGTGAAATATAAGAAAGCTTACACTTTAAGTTCCCAGCAGAGTGACTTGAGTAAGTAAAACCTACCCATTCCTTTTAACAAAATTTGAAAAAATCTGATAGGAAATATGAATGCCTTGGTTACACTAGAGTGCATCTTCATGAGAAGTGAAGTTTAGATATTTAAAAAACAGCTCAAACTACATTATGTCAGTGCTGTATAATTTGAAATTCACAATGTAATCTTAAAATTCTGCTCTAGAAAATTTATGGAGCACAGAATCTGGGTTTCCTTACTTTACATATTTGCAAAATGCTAAATTGCTCACTACTATTGTCTGTATAATTATATAGCTTCAAAGGTTGAAAAGTGCTTTTGCAGATAAGCTTTGACTCTTGGTGCAGAGCTAACAAATTGCATCACAAGGATATTATCTTTTCCACATTGCTTGAAAACAACCTTTGTACTGTACCTGAGACAGCCTGTTTAAATGTCCTTGAAACACTGTGCTTTTGGGAGGAGTTAGAAAAAAGGCTGCAGTTGAAGACAACTCATTTTGATCATTGCTGAAAGAAAAATCTGGGGTAATTTTCTCTCCCCATCACTGGTCTCTGAAATTGTCTGGCACAGTAGCTTCTGCCAGATACAATCTTTTCTCAGCAGTTCCTCTTATTATACACAAGAAAATAAGTATGTTCTGTGGGTAGGTTTATGTGCTTCTATTATTCTTTATCTTCCAACAAAAAAGATGGATAAAATTTTCTGACTCTTTCCTTGAGTTGTGGTTTGAATTGAAAACTTGGAGTAAAAATACGTACTTTTGTAACTGGAAAAGCAGACCAAAAGTAAATTCTTTTCTGGAAGAAAAGGCAGTGTGAATCTAAACTTATCAAGTGAAAATGAAATTGTCTGGTAACTGCATTTTGAATGAGTTGAGCAACAGCTGGAGCTGAATATCTCTTACAACATATGGCTTGAAAACACTGGAAGCAGCCTTGTTGCAGTATATTTCCCATGAAAAGTGGGTAACAGAGCATAACAGTGATCCCATGCCATAGAATCATAGAATGGTTTGGCTTGGAACAGACCTTGAAGATCATCTGATTCCAGCTCCCCTTCCATGGGCAGGGATACCTTTCCCTAGACTATCAGGCAAAATTGATACAATACCCAGAGCCTTCTGTACCCAAGGATGACCAGTAGCAGATACTTGGGAATAACATCAGAACTTCAGCATGACTTCAGAGCCCAACTTCCCACCCTGTCTTGTGCCCTCATTGCCAGCCCCAGCAGGAGCCCAGCCCTCTGCCAGGTGTTACACAGGAACTCTCTGCCCTTGCAAAGGCAGCTGTTGCTGGACCAGTTTTTGACAGTCCTGCAACATTCACTATTCAAGTATAACTTTTCTGTTCTGCACAGCTTTTTCTCTCGGAGAAGTGGTGTGTTAGACTGGACTGTGGAAGTAATTGCAGTAGATTTCTTCACTTTAGACCACTATGAGAACATTGATTTCAGACTTTCAGAAATCCATATTGAGATACTGAGTTTGAGCCTGTCCATGAAAATAGGATGTGAAATGTGCTTCCTAATGTAGTTCTTGGAGATACCTGTGTGCTGCTCCACATTCTTTGTGTGCCTTGGGATTGCAGCTTCTCTCAGCCTCTCCATCCATTACGTTGTTACTCTGTTTCATCTGAAGATGCCATCAGAAACTGGGAAAAATGTGGGAAAGTTCTTACAAAAGACTGGAATCCAGGGGATTATCTTTCCTTCATATGTTTCCTCAAATAGTAATTAAAAAAAAAAATGTTAGTACAGATGTTTATAAAAGGCACAGAGGGGAAGCTGTACAGTATGGCTTTAGCCCTCACACCAAACCACAGGTTAGGTATTTTAAGGGTTAAATTATGGTCAAAAGAACATAATGTAGCTTTAAGGAACTGCAGATAAAATAAATTACACCATGTTTTGTAAATAAAATCTTTCAAGCCTTCAATTTCTAGCTTTTCTTATTTTAGTCCTCTGCATGACCTGTAGTGCTTATGCATCATCAGAGGGGATACAAACACCCTTTCTTTGTGAATTCACATTTAATGGTTACGTTGGAACTCCTTATGAGGTGATCCCAAACAGAAGGATTCTCTGTTAAACGCTTGAAACCTTTTATAACCTTGTGTGACTTTTTTTTCTTTCCTGTTTGCTCTGAGATTCCACCCTCTTACTTTGCAGGACTACCACCCCTAGGATTGGAGATATTCTGCAAAAGTTGGCTCCTTTCCTCAAGATGTACGGCGAGTATGTGAAAAATTTCGATAATGCAATGGAATTGGTGAAAACATGGACTGAACGGTCACCTCAGTTCAAATTCATTATTCAGGACATTCAGGTAACAGGGACAATAACGCAGATCCTCAACTAATATATACAAGTACATCAGTTTGTGGATGAAAACAGGATTAAAGAGAAAATTACCAAATCCCTTAGAATTAAGGTTGTTGTTTTTATCCACTTCACACTGTGTTTTTCCCTTCCTCTTCCTGCCTATGTGCACAACCCACCCACAAAAATCCAGATTTTTCTCCTGAAAAATAGAGGAGCAAATTATAAGGGCTGAAACATCTGAAGACTAAAAATAGTGCATTTTGTTGTAAATACCAGTAAGAGCCCAGGGATGCCAGTCCTTCCCAAAGGCTCGTTTCACACCCTCTGGTGCTTCCTGTGGGTGTCTCTGGGAATTGGCAGGTGTGTGTCCTGCAGTCTGAGCACTTAGAAATAGGATAAAGTATTTCTGCTTAAATTTTACTGCTCAATGGGGTCTTGTGGTCGTAAGCCAGTGAAGAAAACAATGTATGTTTTAATGTAATTTTTGTTTTTATAATCTAATTGCATCTAAGATTATGGAAATGAATATACATCTTAAAATATGATGGGGGGACACTGCTGAGGGAGTTGACATTGTAAAGGAAATTAAAAGAAAGCATTCCCTCCTCAGATAGGTAAAATATATCTTTGTAGCCCATTTAAGTGATTGTTTGTAATATGTGGTCATGAACTATTCTTATTAATCAGAAATATCTCTCTTGTCTGTTATTACAAACATAATTTAAAATACACTGGGGTTTAAAAGATTTTTTTTTTTTGTAAGACTTTTTAGTAAGACTCAAATACTTAGAAAAGCTTTTACAGTTTTTTTTTTGGGAAGATTTTCTGATTATCTCATTTGGTAAAATATTCTGTATTCTTTCAGAAGACCCATGATGCATGTTTCAAAATACATTTTTTATGTTTCATCCATCATAACTTTTATTTTACGATATCGTAATGACATTTTTTGCCTGCTTCATTGAAATATGTTTACAATTTTTTAGAAGGAAAAAGTGTGTGGAAATTTGACATTGCAACATCACATGCTAGAACCAGTCCAACGCATTCCACGCTACGAGATGCTTCTAAAGGACTACCTAAGGAAATTGCCTCAGGATTCCCTAGACTGGAAAGATGCTGAAAGTAAATATCTTCAGGCCATTAAAGGAGCTGTAATAAGATATTAATAAGAGGATACTGTAAATTAAAGATATTTTTAGGAAAGATCAAGTGAAGAATTACCCATGAAAGAAATTTTAGAATTTCTTCAGTGGAATCATAGCATTCTCTGAAAAAAATCTATTTGAATTGAAGTTAATGTAAAAACCCTAACACCTTTAGTATTCTCCCAGCACACATAAGTTTTGCTTTGGTTTTGGAACAGCGCACAGGTTTTGATTTGTTGGCTTTGCAGATGATCAGGGCTTGTGGTGGCTTTTCTTCTTTTCTGTTTTTTGTTTTGTTGGCATTTTGGTTCGCTTTATGCACATTTGGAATGTAATTTGTAGATTTTTTTTGTAAAAAAGTGAAGTTAGACTTGTATTTTTAAGCTTCTGCAGGGAAAAAGCACAGCCCACTTTTAAATTTCTTTCTCTCTGCATTTACACAAGAACAGTTCAAGATATTTGCATGGAGTGCAAATACCAAAATCATGAGCTGTTTCAACTGAAAAAATATAGCTTGACTTTCTGAACTACTTTGAAAAAACCAAAGTAGGGGAGAGGAGGAAGAGAACCATGACTGTTCTTGTCACAGAAAAATATTACTCTAAGTGCTGAAGTGCTACAGTAATCTGCTATAATTCTCTTCTGATCTTTCCAGATTAAAATTTCTATTTGGTAGCTGACTTTTTTATGTTGGCCTTGTTTTCTTTTTATTGCTAACTGAAGAAATTTATTGTACTTTGTAATTTACATAAAAATAACAAATGTTTTTGTAGAATTACCCCCTTGCCCCTTTTTTTCCCCCCTGTGTAGTACATAAGTATGTTAAAGTGAAAGTTTTTGATTTTACTTATTTTCTTTTTCTTTTGTCTAGAATCTCTGGAAATTATTTCCACTGCAGCAAGTCACTCGAATAGTGCAATAAGAAAGATGGTAAATGATCCTTGTTTTCATGATCACTTTTCAATATATTATATTTCAATATTTGGTGAAGCTAGGAGAGTGAATTGCAAATCTTCGCTAAAATGGCAAGAATTGGTTGCTTGCATCAAAGTGATTGTTCCTACTTAATGTATTGATACAGTTCCTGGAAATGATAGACAAAATCTGTCATTGCAACTAATTCTCTCAACTGGAAAATGGGACAGACTTAGTTCTTCTCCTGACTCACATCACTGATACTGCACTGAACTCTTAACCTTGTTTCATCTGTTTCTGATAGTGCAGGATAATGTTTGTAAGGAGCAGTTACTGTTTCTCTGCCTGATTGGGCTGGGATGATAGGATCTTAATTGAAATGTGAGATGTTTTGGGCAAGAAATAATGCAGACTGTACAAACAACTGGATTTTAAGAATTAACACTCCCCTTCCATTTCTAAAAGTACTTCTTTCTTTATCAAAGTTAATCAGTCAGGGCACACATAATGGGTATAAATATGTTTTTCAAAGCTAACAGTCTCCATATTTATGCCAGCTCCCATCATTTAATTTAAACTGCATAAAGATCTGTGCTTTCAATTAATAAGCTTTACAACTATATTTTCACTGTAAAGGAGAATCTGAAGAAGTTGTTAGAGATATACGAGATGCTGGGAGAAGAGGAAGACATTGTGAACCCTTCAAATGAGCTGATAAAAGAAGGACAGATCCTTAAACTGGCTGCTCGCAACACATCTGCTCAGGAGCGCTATCTTTTCCTGGTGAGGATGCTGGCTGCTGACTATGAGAACTTGGAAATTCCCATTAAACCTGTAATGTGAAAGCTTAGGATCTTAGTCCTGATAGATTGTGTGTTGAGGTCCCAGTAAATACGTCTCATGGTTCTGTGGGAGCTTTTTATCGTGGCAGGTCGTCCTCTCAGCAGGAATTCAAAAAGTACAGCCATGCTCCCTTACAACTCCCTTGGAAAAGGTTTGGTGTAGTTTCTTGCTTCCCATGCATTGAAAATTGCTAATCCATTTTTGCTCATGGCCCTCCTGGCATGGCCCATCTTCTGGTTAATAAAGGGTAGTGATGGGATATTGAGACACAGCTCCTGCTTATCTGTACTTCAAACTAAAGGAGAAATCATTGAATAGTAAGACCTCAGTTGGGGCTAGGCAGCTGATTTAAATGATGTTCCCTTCATATGAGATGTGACAAACTCAAATGTGCTGGGTCTCTGATACAGACTAGGCAATAGTCTAGTTAAGATTTCTATGAAGTAGGATTTAACTGAAGTGAGTTTTTGTTTTTAATAATTAATTTTGAGAAAAATGAGAGGGGAAAAATGTGAGAAAATTAAACACTTTGTATCAGATTTAATAACTGTGCTTCTAGGCTGGGACCTTAGACATTTAAATATTATTTAAAGTTCTAACTTTAATAAAGGAATATATCTTTGTCCTGCTCATGTACTATTTTTTTCCCTGGGATATGGAGGATTTCAGGGAAAAAAACTTAAAGAAATGTTCTTTTGTCTTGAAGAAAAGAGAAACAATGTCTTCAAATAACATTAGTTACAACTTGTACAAACCCAGATTATTTTCATACAGGATAAATATAAATGTATACACTGAAAGAAAGAGTCCTTATTCTACAGTTTACAGTAGGTTTTGCAGAACTGGGGCATAAGAATGGGTATTTGGTTAGAAAAGCTTTACATTGGTATGGAATATCTGGTCTGAGCACAGTTTGATAATAAATACTATAAAGACTGCTGCATATACAGAACAATTATTCTTACATTCACCAAAGCTGTCCTTGAATCCTATTTCTAAAGAAATAAGAAAGAGCAGTTGTCTTGCACTAGACCTTTGGTCTTCTCATGTATCAGCTGTTCAGGAAAGAAGCTGCTTTCTTACCCACCAAGTCTAGCTTTGTGATATTGTCTATATCTATGTTTTTCTTAGTGCAAAATCCCATGTTTATTTTTTTTTTCCCCTAGTTTAACAATATGTTGCTGTACTGCGTCCCTAAATTCAGCCTGGTAGGATCCAAGTTCTCGGTTCGAACCAGAGTTGGCATAGATGGCATGAAGATCATAGAAACTCATAATGAAGAATATCCACACACTTTCCAAGTGTCTGGAAAAGAACGGACACTGGAGCTGCAGGCCAGGTAAGCAGAATTTTTAGCCAGTTTCTTGAGATCAAATATATACACACAGAAGAGCAGATTAACAGATTTGATGCAAGATGCAGTGAATTTCATCTTTATATTGGTGTTTTGAAAATAGCCTAGTCTGCCAAAAAATCACGAATTGTCAGTCCAAGAATCTCTCTGAGTAGAAGACGCATTTAGAATGGGTAGGACGTTGGCTAACTTTGCAGAAATGCCCAAGATAGCTGTGAATGCGCTGGCTGGGGAATCGAGAGCAGAGCCAAGGCAGCCTGTCTGACTGAAGTGTTTTAGGACACTGAGTGTGTTAATCACTGGTGCCTCTGGGATCTGAGCTGCCTTGCTACCAACGAGTCTGTTCACCACAGGGCAGGTCCAGCCAACAAAACTCTCCACCCCAGAGGGTTTATCTCCACAGAACAGAGCTTTCTGCAGCAGTAGGTGGGCATCTGCTTTCCTCTGTTCCTCAGGCCCATTTCCCATGTACTTATTTTCTTCCAGTCCCAAGTATCAACCTCCTCCTGGAAGGCAGGCTCTCGTTATAGTTCTTGGGTCCTTTTCCTCCAGCTGCACTCTTCTGACTGGCACTTCTGTTTTCCAGTTTATTACTCCTTGTATCCTCCTTTTGCTGAGTTGCCTTCCCCTTACCTTTTTGCATTGCCCAGAGTAAATCTTTCCTGTCTAGACTCAAATACAGTGAGATACTCTTCCCCTCCTTTTGGGCCTGCTTAAAAATCTTATTCTTAGCAGTCAGGATTTCATTGCAGAGAGGTGAGGATGAAATAAGCAGGAAAATGTCCATGGTGGGTATAGTTCTGTGTTGGCACAATGCATTTGGAGACAAACCATAGCTTGGTAGCCAATGAACTTGCAAGCTTTCCTTTATGAAAAACCTGTAATATTGAATGAGGGTTACAGCAGAGAATGTGCAAAGATAACAGCATATAGATATTCACCTACACTTTCATTCAATTTGAAATTAAATTTATACGTTGAAAAATGACACAAAAACCCCCTTTCCATTAAGATCTGCAAGATTTCTGGGACATGTTTTTGGCTATCAATCATATCTACTGTAAATTACTGTGTGATATCTTGCTAAGACCTTTGTGAATTGTTACGCCATATAGCTATTTCAATGGTGAAAGGTGGCATCTTGCTATACCATTTCTGCAGGATGTTTTAATTGGAAGAAAACTGATATAACAAAGGAAGTTTCTTTTGTTAACCTTCCTACATTACCAGTAGGAGAAAGTTTATTGCATTAGTTTATTTTAGGTGTGAGAAGCACAGATTTTTATCTTTTATTTTGTTTTGTGGTCATTATTAGAATACATTAAGTCTGTACAAAGTCATGAAGGAGTAAGTACCAAGAAGCTCTTATTCAATTATGCTAGAAAAATCTTGATTAATGTTTGAGTAGTGTATGTACCCTATGCTGTAATGTCCTTAATTCATGAGCTTGTATTAACACTGTAATAATTGTTAATTTACTCTTGGGGTATTCTTACTAGTAGGCTTTTATTTGTTTTTCAAACTACTGTTGGAGTACATTTTCAATTACTGTTTTTAAACAGCTGGTAGATTATTTCTTTGGAAGGTTGCTGGTCAGGTACTGTGCTTAATAGCTCAGCTTTTGGCTTTTACTGTAAGCAGGTAGGAAGAATGATTTTGGCTGCTTGGACAGGTTTCTTCTTCCTCATGTGCAGGTGGTAGGTGGGAAGGGCAAACAGTGATTTAGGATTCTGCTTCCTTTAAAGTTCTGCTAATACTGCAAAGCAACACATGGGGAGCTGTTGTAACTGAGATGTTGTAAAAGTTCTCTTTTGCATGCTTCAGAGCAATCCATAGAAAAATTAAGTTTTGTATGAGTGGTGGTATTACATTGTGCAGCAGGGTTTTTTTCCCAACACATTACCCAAGGAGGAGGCCACTTTTGGAGAGCCAGATACACTGAAGTATTAATTCTCATGTTTCTAAATTTTGTCTTCTGTTTTGGCTTTTCTTTAAGTTGAACAGTTAATAATTAGTGTTGTTTAAATTCTTGAGAATTGCTTCAGAGTTACTTGGGTTTTGGAAGAAATTGTTGATAGTGGGATGTTTCCTGAACTAGTCTCAAACTAATGTGTCAAATATTTCTTTTAGTTCTGAACAGGATAAAGAAGAATGGATAAAGGTAAATTCATCTACATTCTTTATTTTTTAGACACTTTGTCACTGAAGCAATCAGAAAAGTAATATTCATGTTTTCTGTCTAAACCTTCTCTCTGCTGATCAATAACTGATCAGAAGGCAGAGTCTGTTTTAAATTTTATCATGTCTGAGGAATTTCTCCACTCTTTCCTTAGGCACTTCAAAGCACTATTGAAGCCTTTCAGCAGAGGAATGAAACTTTCAGAAATGCTATTGCTAAAGAATATGAAGACATGCCTGTTGAAGTCTCTGTAAGCTGCTGTTATTCCTTTGTAACTTTCTTAATACCCATTGTGTTCTTCAATAAGCGGAAAAAGTTTGGCAGAAACTTTGTTTTTAAGCTCATCATTCTTATAGCAGAGTAATTACAAAGCAGTCATCTTGTTGGTAATTGTTTTTTTTCATAATGCCAGATCTTGTAAACAAGCCTCTTTCTTTCTTGAAACACATAACACAGCACCCTTTCAGTGATGCATCATGGTTTTTGACTGGGTTCTTTGTTATTTCTTTTATAGATTTCAAAATGCATCTCGAGCTGTGTTTTGTAATTTCCTTTCCAGAGGAAGAGAATAATTATTTTCCCTATTTCAAGTACTGTGCAGCTTTTTACTAGCTTTTTTTATTCTTTTATCCTCCACATTTAGAATGCTGAGCTTGGGAAGAGAGCGCCGAGGTGGATCCGAGACAACGAAGTCACCATGTGCATGAAATGCAAGGAGCCCTTCAATGCACTGACAAGGAGGAGGCACCACTGCCGAGCATGTGGACATGTAAGCACAAACCCCCGTGCCTGTGGCTGCTCAGCAGGCCTGAGAGTGTCTCCAAGCGCCTGCTTGACTTCTCGTGGCTCCTTGTCATCATAGAATCATAGATTGGCTTGGGTTGGAAGGGGCCTTAAACATCACCTCGTCCCTGTGGTCACAGGCAGGGACACCTTCCAGCAGAGCAGGTTGCTCAGAGTCACATCCAGCCTGGCCTTGAACACCTCCAGGGACGGGGCACCCACAGCTTCTCTGGGCAGCCTGTTCCAGTGCTGTGGAGTTTGTTGCTGCACTTGTAGCTGAGGGAAGCAGCTCTGCCCACCACCAAGGACCCTCTCTCTGCCTGCTTTAGTTGCCATGGTGAATTTGGAAGTCATTAGGAGCACTGTACATTTGTGTAAAGTGTCCCAAAGTATATTGTTAATTTTGAGAGACCTCTATAATATGAAGAGTTTCAAGACCGTATTAAGATGGCATAATCCAGCATTATTTCAGGCAGCACTGGCTGACTCCTCTTCACCAAAAGACTGCAAAGCCCTGCAGTTTTTCATTAGGTTAACTCCCAGCTGGGTTCAGTGTGTAACTGTGTGAACATGTGCAGAACATCAGGGAACGAGCCAGTGTGAAGGTGGGGAGAGAGCATTGCTGCTGCTTTGGGATGCTACAGTAAAATATCCAACTTGAATGCAACCATCAGACAGTGGTAGCATGACTTGTGAGTTTCCAGAAGGTAACAAAAGAGCAAACATGCTGCTCTTTCTTTTTTCCAGCCAGCAGCTCTGCCTTTCTCCACCAGATGGTAGTACAAGCTCAGGTTTAATATTTGTGGTACAGGGTGTCTTGGGTAATTTCTTTCTAACGTTTTTAAGTGGTATGAAGACTTGGTGCATTCATAACGCTTTTATGCTTTGCAGGACACAAGAGACTTTTTCAGAAGCTCTGAATTATTGATTGTATAGTTGCCATACAGGTTTTTTTCCCCCCAGATCTTTCTATCTTACAACTCTGTTAAGACCACACCCTCCCTTTTTATTTCCCCTTTAGTGTAGACTTGTAACTACTTCCCGCTATTATAGTTCTATCACATCTCCTTGCATTTTAATTTTAAAACATTTTTTCATGGGAGTTAATTTGGGCCAGCAATGGTGGCTTTCCAGCAGTGACTATTTGGGAATACTTAACTAGTATTGTCTAGAGCTACAAGCTGAAGGTGGTGATCTAGATTAGTACTGCATAGCCTTGGTCCAAGATAAAGTTTTGTTCAGAGATTTTAGTGGTTCAAGTCCATTTAATCTACCTTTCTTTCTTGAAATAACTTCACTCATATTTTTTATTCAGGGCATCTTTTTTACATGTGAAAGAAGAATTCTGTGGAAAAACATTTCTAATGGAAGATCTCTCTTGCACCTCAGTTATATATATAGTGAAAAGAAAAATCAGAGAAAATCAGTGTGATACTGGCTTATTTCTTCTGTGAATTTATGAATAGATTATAAAACTGTATATTTTATATATATAGATGTATGTACACATTTAAACATGCTAATATTTGTTAGCAAGTTAAAAAAGTAGCCATTTCTGATTTTATCAGACTTCTATCATTCAAAGGTCACCTCAGTTGTAGGTTTCACTCATTCTCATAACCTCATTCTGGTTACGTAGAAAACCAGTTGGTAAATGTAACTTTTCAAGTTGACTTGTGAAGAAACAGGAGGATTTTCTTCCTACAGCATGGCTTGTGCTATATTCTGATTCTATACCTAACTTTAAACTCCAGATATAATTAAAAGCCTAATGTGATTTTATGCAAAGTACAAAATTTCCACCAGGTAAATAGGAAGAAGCACTTCTAGTTAACTAGTACTGGCACAAATATGGACAGTCATAATTTTCAAGTAAGTTATTGTTGACAAATTATAAAGACACCCTTCTTGTTCTGCATAATTAAAAAATACACTACAAAATAGAACAATACTAATTTTTATGTATATTTTAATAAACTTCTATAAATACTTAAATTTTTTTTTTTCTAAGGTGGTTTGCTGGAAATGTTCTGATTACAAAGCACATCTCGAATATGATGGCAATAAATTGAACAAAGTCTGTAAAGACTGCTATCATGTTATAATTGGTTGTACAGACAGTGAAGAAAAGAAGAGAAAGGGCATTTTGGAGGTACGTCATTCAAGAATGCTATATATGTATAGCTGCAATCATTTTGGTTCATCAGTAGGTGAAAAATAGTGGCATTCTTGCAGAGTTTATTTCCTCTTTGAAAATAAAAAGTATGTGGATGAATTTCATCCCATTCCATAGATTTTGGTTTTCAGCACTCACCTTTACAAAATTTCTTTGTTTCTAGCAACTTTTCATTTTTTAAAGGGAATTATGAACCTTAGCACTTGTTCACTTCTTTCAGTTACAACAGCTCCTGTGACAAAATTTAACCTTTCCTTATAAATTTTCAGTTTTCTTCTTCTGCACTTAAGCTTTCATAGTAACAAACCCCTCTGCTACCACAGTGGTTCTTGAAAATACATACCCAGACTGAAAGAACTGGGGATGGAAAAGAGAATGGGGGAGAATTTTGCTCTTCCTTCAGAGTCTGAGTAGTAAGATACTGTTTTTGATCAGTGTATAAAATGGACCTTGAAGTTGTCAAGTTGCCCTCAGCTTTTGGCATCTGAAAAGTCAAGATCAATGGAAATTTTAACACATAATCATTTTGTGTTCTTTCTTATCATCTCAGGTTCACTATTTAACTTGACTAGCATGTCAAGTCTCTGTCTACAGATTTTAAGTAATTAATCTAATCTTTTCTCTGGGATTAGTGCTTGAATGCTTATGTTATTCTTAGAAATGTGTTTGAATTTGATTCTGTCGTAATATTTTGACTGCCAAAATAGATAAGCTGTCAGGTTGGATAGTTAGTGGCACTTCAGTGCCTAACATGATGTTATTTTGGAAATCAGATTGTTGTAGGTGCTCAGATACAGAGAAAGGCTGGTTGTGGTAGCAGAATGAAATTTGGAGAGATATAGAAGTCTATAACTGAAAATTACTGATGAAGAAAGGAACAGATTGCACATGATAAGGGAATATGTGTTGTGATTGTATGTGTTACATATAGCTATTCTCCATAAATCCAGTCCTTCATCATCTTTCTTGGGTATTTACTGAAGCTCTTTTGCAGATACTATCCAAGATTAGATATGAATGGTGATAAATTTCCTGCTTTTCTGTTTTTAGTCTTTATTGAAGGAAAGTTTATTTTCCTTTTTATGCTTTCTACTATCTCCTAGATTGAATCTGCAGAAGTCTCTGGGAATAGTGTCATATGTAGCTTTCTTCAGTACATGGAGAAGTCCAAGCCCTGGCAGAAAGCATGGTGTGTCATACCCAAACAGGAGGCTCTTGTTCTCTATATGTATGGTGCTCCACAGGTATGTACAGGGGACATGGAAAAGATTTTAGTAGTTATTGTCACTGGTATTTGAGGAAGAGACAGCAAATTGCTTGGGAATGGAGAAAGATCTGTGTGTTTTCACCAGACTGTGTAGCAAATGAGAGATAATGAGCAGATTAGTTGTCTGTTCTTAATAAAGAGCTTCTTTTTCTCAGGATGTCAAAGCTCTGGCTACAATTCCTCTTCTGGGATACACAGTGGATGACACCCCAAAAAGTGCTGACCTCCCCCACAGCTTCAAACTGACCCAGTCCAAGTCCGTGCACAGCTTTGCTGCAGACAATGAGGAACTGAAACAGAAGTGGCTAAAAGTTATCCATTTAGCTGTCAAAGGTGAGACACCAGAATGTCAAAATGAACTGCAAGTGAATTTAGAAGAGCAGCCTGAATCTTCTAAAAGATCTGAATGCTGAAGCTCAAGAACACATGGCATTTTTAAAAGATTTCAGTTGAAATTGTGGTTAACCCTTGTGTTAACCTTTCTTTGCTCAATCAAGGAAAAAAAAAAAGAAAAAGAAACTTCTTACTACCATACACATCTTGGCACTTTATGTTTGGGAAAAACTCTGGTCTTTTTAGGGATCTTTTTCTTATATTTATGTTCTGTCAATAAAAGTGATGTACAGGTCCATTTCAGAGACTTTTTTTAAAAATGTGAATGCTATTAAAAATACTTACTAACTTCACTACTTGTTTGTTGTAATGCAATCTTTTTTTTTTTTTCAAATCCAGTTGCTCTTCAGTTAACATTTGCTACTTCCATTAAGAATGCAAATATTTGAAGCTTCCTACTTACATGTTAGGACTTGCAACAGGATAAAAGATATACCTCCACATTGCCAAAATAGATCTGTACTTAAATATGCAGGGACAGTTTGGTTTAATGTATGTAGTTTATAGACTGATTCCACAGTTCTGTCCATATGTTGTATTCACTTGTATCTTTTTAATTAAAGTAATGCAAATTGCTTTCACAGGTGTATTGGCTTTTAAGGTTTCAATTTATCAAGGAAACAATCTAATGATTTTCAATCTAGAAATAAATACCTAAAATATGAGAAAACTATATATAATATATGTATAGTATTAAAAATGTACATTACTTGATTATTGCTTTGATTTCATGATACTGAGTTCTTATTAGTGAGTAATTTATTTAAAAAAAAAGCATGTTTTCTATTTGACATTAAACACAGTCCTAAATTGAAAAATACTGTTCAGTGATTTGTTTTAATAGCTGACACTTAATGATCTTGATATTTTTATACATCAAAAAATTAGCAGTAATGTAAGTGGCATGCAATGGACAAATGAGTTCCAGTTGTGTTTAAACAAGTAGTTGCTTTTCTTCAGTGTCCTGTCACTGTTAGCTTTTAAGAGTACAGTAGTTTGTTGCTCAAATGCAGTATGTGGTTTGAGGAAAGCAACCATTCTAGTAACCTTCTGGGAATGTGTATTTTTGCTATTATGGTTATTGAAACAAAAGAACATTTTGAACTTAAGTTTTTTAATTTTTGTAGCAGATTAGGTATTGTAATGCCTATTTATGACAACAGTCTTCAAGGATTATCGTTTTAAAGTGGAGTCTGCCTTATAAAAATTTAGTATGAAGTCTGAACTTTCAAATCTGAAATTTTGTTAACTAACATTATTTGTTTTCTGCTTCTGGGTATTAGGACTCACTCGCTTTACAATATTAAGTTCCTTATGACCTTCTATGCCTATTAGGGTTTTTATACATAGAGGCAAATACCTCCTTAAAATTTTTACTGTAATATCCTTTAATGAAGTATGGCAAACTCAGAGGTAGTGATTGACTATCAGTTAAAATCATTGCTGTCTTTCCTTTTTTAAACCCTTAAAGGAAGGAAAATATGTAACTTCTACAATCGACTTGTCATAAGAATATTCAGGAGTCTTACTTCTCAATAAATCTGCAATCTGTATTTTGAATCATGTCAAGCTGAAGAGCTCAGGTTCAATTTTGTTAGTAACATGATGAGAAATTTAAATGGTTGGTTTTTTATAATGAGTTTGTCAAAAAAACTATCCACTGAGCTCCTACTCCCGTTTTACGCTTTCTGCAACACTATAGGGAAAAAAAGACCAACTCATTTTGCATTTAGCAAGGGATTAATATCTGTTCGTAGTGTCAAGCATACATGAGCATGCAGTGTCCGTCATTCCTTCATAAGAATGTCATGTAATTTATTGTTAGTGGGATGGATTTTGCTCTCACCTGCACAGATCCAAGATCTACCATAGCCTTTAGATTCCACAGCTTTGCACCGGTGTTAATAATGATCAGGACATGGTATGGTAGAGTACTAACTCTCCAGCTAACTGGGTGCATGTCAATTCTGAATTCTCTTCCTTGGGTGCTCCCTCTGTCCAGATTATTCTGGATATAACCATAATATTACTTCTATCTGATGTGCAACCTCTTCTGTAACTCTCTTAGTGATTTTTAGTTACTTCTACTGGCAGCTGTGTTTACCTGTAGCAGTGGGCAGCTCAAGCCTGTTTTGATTCATGTTGGTGAGTACCATCAGATTTTTGCCAAGGTAATATAAGATCTCCCTAGCTAATACATGTAATCTTACATATACCTTGGCAAGGGATGGGGAAACATTCAGGTAAGCAAGCAGAACTCTTGGTGCCTATCTTTCCTTCATGGCCATCTCCCAAGAGTGGGTATCTTCTACACGAGCCTCAAGTGCAATTGTGGGATATGGAGAGTTGTCTTACCACATCCCAACGTATAAAAACAGTTTCCCATGGTCAAGTTGTTGAGCGTAAAGGAAGAAGTTGCTTTAAAGGAGTTCTCAGATAGGAAGGACTGAGCTATACTGGAAATACGATGATATGGCTGTAGTCACAGAATCAATTAGGTTGGAGATCACTGAGTCCAACCATTGCCCAGCACTGCCAAGTCCACCATGTCCCTAAGTGCCACATCTACACATCTTTTAAATACCTTCAGGGATGGTTACTCAACCCTTTCCTTAGGCAGCCTGGTCCAATGCTTGACCTCCCTTTTGGTGAAAAAATATTTCTAAAATCCAATCTAAACCTCTCCTGTCTTAACTTGAGGCCATTTCTTCTTGTCCTATTGCTTGTTTCCTGGGAGAAGAGACCAATGCCCTCCTTGCTATCATCTCCTTTCAGAGAGTTGCAGAGTGTGATAAGGTCCCTCCTGAGCCTCCTTTTCTCCAGGCTGAATACCCCCAGCTCCCTCAGCCACTTCTCACAGGACTTGGGCTCCAGAGCCTTCACCAGTTCTGCTGCCCTTCTCTGGGCCCACTCCAGCATTTCCATGTCCTTATCATGTCTTTCATGTCCCAGAACTGGACATGGCACTTGAGGTGCAGCCTTGCCCATGCCAAGTACAGGGGGACAGTCCCTGCCCTGGTCCTGCTGGCCATGCTGTTGCTGATACAGGCCAGGACACTCTTGGCCTTCTTGCCCACCTGGGCACACCCTGGCTCTTGTTCAGCTGCTGTCAGCCAGCACCCCCAGGTCCTTTTCCACCAGGCAGCTTTCCAGCCTTTCTTCCCTAAGCCTGTAGTGCTGCAGGGGTTGTTGTGATCCAGGGGCAGGACCCAGCACTTGGCCTTGTTGAACCTCATAGAGCTGGCTTGACTCATTGATCCAGCCTGTCTGGACCTCACAGCAGAGCCTTCCTGCCCTCCAGCAAGTCAGCATCCTACCCAACTTGGTGCTGTGTAGTACATTCTGTTTCCTAAGCTCCTGCAAACTTAATTCTAAACCAGGTAGGAAGCTCCATTCCAGTTAAGTGATTAGGAGTTTCTGTGCTGCCTTATTGTTATAGTGGTATTGAATAATTGAAGCTGCTTGAATGGTTGCAGCATCCCCCAGATGAAACCCTGAATTTGGGCATAAACAATTTGAAATTGTTAGCACTGGAAGTTGTTTGTTTGGATGTTAGCCTCACCTTTGCTCTCGGCCATTAAATTTTATATAGCACAGGATATTTTATTTACCTTAGTGAAACCCATTACATGTTCTCATAATCAATTGCTTGGTCAGAATTGTTCTCTTCTGAGTCAGAATGCCTTGGCACTTAAGTATGTGGTTCTGTGTGTATTTTGTGGGAAAAGTATGCATTACCAATATTAAAGGACAGCAGAAGATGGAGAAATTTCTTCTAAATTTAACTACCCTGTTGTCTTCACCCTCCACAGACAAGCCCTCCTACAGCATCCCAAACTTTAACTTCAAATTATAAATTATGACTGCAGAGGAACAAATACAAAGTCGTAGCTGCTGTGGCTTAATAGCTATGACCCAAGCAGTGAAATTAAAACCATCATTCTAACAACGTAGAAGCTGTTCCCATTTGAACTAAATTCTTAAATTCTTCAAGGAAAAGAAAAAAGGCATTGAATTTGTGAGCATAAAGCTCTGTGTGTAAGGAATAAACTGAACTAAGCATTCATTCATAATGAATGAATGCATGTGAATGGCTCTGCTGAATTATTTAAGTTCTGCAACTCTTGTGTTCAAGAGATGCTTGTTTCTCACTTTAAAAGTGATAAGTCTTCTGTGAGATTTAAAGCAGATCAAAAGTTATTTTGGTGGTTTTATTTGTGTTCAACCAGAACAAGACTTAATTTTATCATTAATATTTTTGGATCATAGTAATATATTTTTTCAAATTACTTATTTTCCCCCTACCACGGAAAAATAGCGTATCATGATATCTGCATGTCTGCACCATTCCTTGAGACACTCTAAAAATTCTCTTTTGGTATCAGGTACTCCTGCTTGGTTGAAGAGCTGCTATAAAATCTATATCACGTAGTGTTTCCAAATCCCTTTATGCCAAGTAGTTTTGTTTATTCCAAAATGTATTTAACTTGTATGTGTAAAATAGATACTGAGAATACAAAACATTCTCTTCTATTTGGAGTAGAATATTAAACCACTTTAATTGCATGTATATATAGCAGCACCTTTTTGTGCAAAACCATCTCAAAGTGCTTTATAAATCTCCGCAAAGATTCTAATTCCCTTTCATAGAAAAGAAGATTTTTATTCTTTGTGTTTTTATGTTATGGATGAAAGCAAGGCACTGATTAAATATAGAGTAAATACACTACCACCTAAGTAAAATTTAGGTGAGATTATAGAAGAATGCTGTACAGACTTCAAGTGGAGTCAGAAGGAAAAAAAAATACATATATTATAAAAAAAAAAAAACAAGTGGGAAAGATGTGGAAACACTTGACGGGTTGTTTGGGTTCCTCACCACATAGCTAGTATAAAAAATGACCAGCTTTTCATTTCAAGGAAGGATTAAATAAAATTAACAGAGGGTAGTTATTTCTTATACTGAAGGAAAGACTTCCAGGAAAGAAACAGACATTCCATGTAGAAATAGTCCTAAGCAATAACAAAAGGTCTTACCCCATATAGCTGGTGCAAACTAGCACAGGCCTGCTGGAGCTATTGTATCTTCAGTGATTTAAATTCACGTAGAATCTGCCTTACATTATATCAGGACACGTGCGGAAGAAGAGGCTTCCACCAGTTTGGGAGCTGCTGAGATACCATGTCCTCACCTGGAGTCCCAGAGCTTAGGTGACCTTCAGATGGGTTTCAGCTGGAGGTAATTGATGTAGGGGTGAATGTAAACAGCTGGAGATATCTATCCAAAAGCAAATGATTGGAGAGAAACCATTTTGTGGCAGAAGTGACTATCCTGAAGAGAAATCCCTTGGTGAGGTGGGCATCATTCTTAGTCTCTGTGGTGTACTGTTATTTGAAATCTGAAATGAAATACATGGGGTTAATGTTTTTTTGCTCTAGTCTGTGGCCCTGTTGGTGTGAGGAATCTATTTAGCAGGTTCTGATGCATGGGACTGTAGTAAGCACGTTCCTCAGATAGGAATTTTAATCTGCTAGTCAGATTGTTTCCTAAATCCGTTTCCTTTAACAGAACATAACATTAATTTAATGATTACATATGTGTGTGTATATACACAAATGCATATGTATGTGTGTATATGTATATATGTGTATTTATATATTTGAGACTATTATTCAGATGACTTGTTTTCAAGCAGTATTTTACAATCAAAAAATACACTGTGCTGCATTCAAAATAGAATGTATAATGACTGTGTTGAGTATGCTTTCCAGAAAAAGAAAAAAGATGGAGGTAGATCTGCTATTGTGGCCTGTTTACTATTTCAGCCTATAAAAACAAACACAAAAGCCCCCACAAACATGCTCATTCCAGTGAGGCTTTTCAGTCAGCTTCCTTTGAAAAGCTTGTGATTAAATTTCTTCCCAGAATCAACTATGGCATTTTGTGTCACCCCTTCCTCTTCCTAGCACAAGTGAGTGTAGAATGTGTTTTTCTCCAAATCCTCAAGCAGATTTCTTTGAATAAAACATGTTTTCAGCCGCTGCATAACACCAACCTACTTCTGTTTATAGTTCATCCTGGTAGGTTCATTAAGTATTTGTGGTGGAAACATTCAGAAAAGAGGGAACTATATCAAAGTGTTCTTGCATCTATGTGCCCTGGTATTTTTAAGCCAAATTTGTTGCATGTACAGAACAGTTTGCAATAGAAATATTCTTTTTTCTGCCAGTATATTTTCTATTCTGCAGCCCTTAAGGCAGATTAATACATTAATTTTAGTGAGAGCCGTATCAGCTGTAATGTTTGACATCAGAGTAACAGGCTATACATGTTAATTTCCCTTCATTATGGAAACATTTCTGATTTTAATTGCAAAAACATTTTTTAAAAGAAATAATAATTGGAAGAGGTGTAAATTTGTTTTGGTTTTGCAATAAAGTGAATAATATTTAAAACGTGAAATACAAATGCCATTGTAAGTTGTGTAAGTTGTCATTTTTATGGTTAAGAAATACATGAATGTAAAAAAGTTGAAGATACTGTACATATTTTCTGTAATATATGTATATTTGATCCTAAGGTGGGTGGAGAATTTTAAAAATTAAGCACTTTAATTCAAGTTGAGTACTTAAAAAGAAAAGAAATTTGTATCCTGTAAAATAAAAGCATCATTAAATACGTATTACTGGTTGACTTTTTTTTTTTTTTCATCCACCTACCATTCATTTTGCTGATTATATCTTGAAGCTGTGTTTCTTGTTGTATGTGACAGTGAGGACCTGTTTTGGAATGCTGATATCTAGTTTGCTGAAGTGCTGGTTACTCACAAGTACTGCTAAGCTGGTGGAAGATGTATTCTGAGTTCATAAAGGACGTATTTAATGCTATGACATCTTAGGTGGGAAAGATAAAAGACGCGGTCTCTGCAGTCCTGCACAGTTTGGGCCAGATTTCTGTAAAGAGAATGTGACCAGGACGTCATGTGAGTGCTTTATGGACTTCTGTATCGCCATCCCTGTAGAAAAGTGCAGAAAAAAGGCCCCACAACTTTCTTAGTATTACTCAATACTAAGTGATCAGCATGATCTCATGCGCTGAACTGGTGTTGCAAAGCAAAAAAATGATCAGGTATTTAGCTGGATGTATCCTTTAACAGACCAAAACTGATTGCAGTTGCCTCCAATTTCCATCACCTGCACACATTTTGTTTTGATTGTATCTGATTTATTCTTGGTGTTCTTCTGTAGGTGGGCACCATGTTGCAGAAAACACTTTCCCCAAAACAGAGAGAGGAAAAGTTACTGTATTACTCCGTAGTTCCTGACTGGAAGGAGTCGCGTACAAGAATTTTTGTTTCATATCTACATCTTCTCTTTGCAAACAAACATAAACAAATCAGTAGTTGAAATAAGCACTGATTAACCACAGAGAGCAATGCTTCCCTTTCTGTTTGTGTAACTTTCCCCACTAATTTTTCTGATTTTTTTTTTTTTGCAATGTGGTTAACTCTGTTCCAGACCTCATTTTCCTCATTAAGCACAATGCAATGCCTTCTGCGTGGAGACAAAAATAATAGCATTTACCCTAAAAATGTGCTTTAATAAGAGAACACAATTATAAAACTCAAACTACAGGAAATGCGTCATTGCAGGTCCTACTTAATTCCTTTCAATCAGCAGGGTTAATAAGCACTGGTATTTCTATGTGGTAGCAAATAGTCCAGAGCCCATCAAGTTGGTGAGGAAGTGGTAGGTGTTGCCTCCTCTGGCTTTCCCAAGGAGCCTGACTAACACTGCCTCATTACCACGGAATTGTTCTTGGCATTGCATGAACTTCCTGACATGAGAGAAGTGGCAGACCAGCCTTTGGCAAGCTTGTTTACTCTAAATAAATGGCTCTGGTGGGTCCTGTGGTGTCTCTGATGGACAAGCAGAGGGGTCCTTATGATCATTGACCATTTTGCTTGGGAGCTGTTCACCCCCTGCCTTCTTGGCCTTGTGCACCAGGCAGCCATGGCAGTATTTAGCCTCACCAGACTCAGTTCATGTGGTAAGTTTGGTTCCTTGAGGAACACCTCATCTGTGTAGTGTGGTGCTGTTTCTGTCTCAAAAGCACAGTGCTCTGGTGTCACGAGCAGGACGTGCTGCCTGCCCCAGTCATAGCTGACATGGCCTCCAACCATCAGGATCTTACCAAGAAAATGCATTAATAATTTCAACTGCCAAAATTGAATATGTGTTTGTTTGCTAAATGAAGGAAATTTCTGCTCTCCGAAGCACCTCCTTATGGAATAGATCCTTAACTGGGAATTAAGGGTAAGATGCATTTCTAGATCACAAAACGTTTTCATACTAATTTTATTGAATGCTACCTTATTTAACTTACAGATTCCAGAGGTTTCTGGATTTGATTTATACATTTGTAATATTAAAATAACACACGGCTGAAGAAATGGAGATTATCTTGGGAGCAGAATCTGGGATTGCCCTCTCTTTGGCCTCTAGTAGCCTCATGTTCTCTTCTGCCCCTTCCTACTCCAGTCTGGGAGCCAGGCAGTCGCAGCACTCTTGCATGGAGAACGTGGAAATGAAATCTCTCTTGGGTTCACTGGACACTGAACTTACATCTCTTACTCTGTGAGCTTGTGTTTGGAAACAAGGCTGGAGGTTTGTGCTCTCTTTTGAATATGTTTTAAGGTCATATGCCCAACTCACTTTTCCAAACTCTAACTCTCACTTTTCCTGTTTCAGGGAAATGGGCTTTAGACTCTGACAGATACTGAATAGGGAAGCCTTCTCTCAGTGTGAAATTAAATTAATGACCCCATGATAGAAGAAGATAGGGTATCATTGTAGTTCTGTTTAGATGTACTGTGTAGCATGTAGAACTACCTGCCTAACATGTTTTGTCTTGAATATTTCCTGCAAAGTAAATCCAAATCTTACAGCCCGAGGTTCTGGGACACAGCATTTGCAAAAGGCCTGCCTTATCTATGTTGTATTTTGGAATTTGATCTCAGACTAGCACTCAGTCCTTGGTCCTAGTAACTGAAAGGTCTTTAGTTGCAGAAGTGTATCCTACAGTTGTTTCACGTGGAAAGACCTGCATCCCGATGCTTCAAGACAAATCTGCAGTGCAAAGCAAAGCATGGTAGGTGTGACATGAAGTGTCTGCTATCATTAGTCTTATAAGCAGGGTGTGATGTTGTAAATCACATATGCTCAATTGTGACATTTGCAATTTAAACTTAAAACTGTGCCAATCATAAGCAGTATGCACAAGAAAATGTGTATCATAAAAATAAAAAATGCTCCTCTTGGCATACTATTTTACCTTAAAAAGACTACAGGAGATGGTCTTATTTAACTACCAGATCCAGAAGTAGAAGATACAACCTGAATTCCTCAAGAACACCAGCAAGTTTTGGTTGAGGTAAGGTTTGGTTGAGGTAAGATTTTTTCTTTCCTACTTATGTTGCCTCAGTCAAATGCTAAGTGTGCCTTCTGTTTAGCAATAAAAGTTACTTTCTTGATAGCGGACAGGAGGTTGTTGCCTTTATTCCCAAAACCTTGGTCCTTTAACATAAAAAGTTTTAACATGAAAGCTGAACTGAAAACGATTGGGGTGGTTAAAAGCTTTTACTGAAGCAACAGTTAAAGTACTATACTCATTATTTCAAATGACCACCCCAGTTGCAGCAAGGAGGGAGCACTGCTGTACAGGAATCCAGAAGGATACTGAGATTACTTTCATCTCCTACCAAAGATTTCACCTCTTCTAGACCTGTGAGAAACGCTGATGTCTTACAAATACTGGAGTGCTTGGGCTTTGTTACTGATTTATGAGGTTTGACTGCTGTTTTGTCTTGGGGATCTTGACCTCTGTGCCTTCCCCACCCGTAACTTGAAACCTGCTTTCAGTTCCACAAGCATGTTTTACCAGAAGTCATGTGACACCCCAAATAGCCAATGGATTTTCATAAATAATTTCCCAGTGTTCAGAGTTAGAGAATATAAGGAATTCTTGGTTGTTTAGTTCATATTGTCCAGCAAAGTTGCATCCCTGCCCCAGGATAACTGTTTTGCAGAGACTGGGTGTCAGCACAGGTAACACGTTCCTCATACTCAGGAATTCCTATCAGCACTATGATTTCTGACAGGCAACTGAAGCACATAGGAGAGCTCGTTTTGCCAACCCAGCAGAATTCCTGGACTATAGATTTCAAACCTCTGACTTGTGTTGCTTCTGGAAAAACAAAAAACAAACCAAAAAAAACCAAACCAAAACAAAAGCAGCAAGATTTAGAATCTCTCAGCTTGGGAAATCTGTGTAGAACAGCCAAACAAAGAGTCATTCTGTCAAATGATTTAATTTATTTATCTCATCTTCTAATGGTGTTTGCTGTGGAGATATCTGGTGTAGGAAATTGTTACAGTGACATCTGTGATGAAGAATACAGAAACACCATTCAATTTGGCTTCACATAAAACCTGATCTCTGCCAGACCCATATAATTGCTGTACTGCATGGTTCCAAAAGGCGATATTAGTAAGGAATATCTTACAGAAGTATTTTGCTAGTGGTGTTTTTGCAGTAAAAAGTACTATGACCCTATGAGGCATAAATGCTACATTAAATACTTGATATGTTCCAGCAATAATTCTCTAGACAAAAGAGGATGTCAGAAAATATGCTTTGCTGAGGTGCTAGTTTGTGGTTTCCTTGTCTGGCATAAATGAACTAAATGGCAAATGACTTGTCCATTACTGTAAGTATGCCAATAAAAAAGACTCAGCTGTCTGAGAAAAATAGAAGCAAATGATTATGCAAAACTAAAAAGAAATTTGTATCATGAAAAAGAAAGTCTCAAAATGTTCTCCTGATGTCAAACATAAAACCAAGGAGGATTATATGGAAATTAGAAGATGACAAATATAAAACTCATACCAAAGTGATCTTTTGCATTATATATAACTGGATAATGAAATTTACCACCAGAGGTTGTCATTGGAGCCAAAAATTCAAAATGATGGGACAAAACCCCTATTATATGTCAAGTAAAGCAATCTAGTTTGCAGTAACATACAAGAAATATTTAACTGTCTACTTCAGATCTTACAGCAATATCAAAATTATTTAACATACAGTTTTGGAATGAGATCTTATTATTGCATTTTTATATTTTCCCCAGAGGGCTGATGCAGGAAGGTCTTAGAGATGAGGGCCTGAAGTAGATTGATATCAGGTCACATTTGGTGTGGCAGTTCCTGTGTCCTCATTTCAATTAACTTAAATAACCAGTCTGACTACTACTGATTCTGTCAGATCTTTGAGCTTCTCACTCAGTACAATGTAAGTCAGCCATAGAAATTCAGAGTTAAAGCTACAGATAACTGTTGCTTTTTAAAATATTTATTGCTTTAGCACAGTTCTCAATGGGGCTGAGGTAATGGTTGGATTTTATAAGTTGGTGCAGGCCATGACACTTCATAGCAGATGTATTTCCATCTCTCACTTTTTATCCAGAAGTGTAACATGTATTAAAGTTAGCATTCTGATGTTTCTTAGCTTTATATCTTCTTCACTACTCTCTTGTATTTCTTCATTAATTCACTTCCTCCATCTCCACTGTACTTCTCCATTGGTGTATCCAGCCCTTGACAGGCCTTTCAACATATCTGCTCGGCAAGCTGGCCTGTCTCAGCTTGGTTCAGCAACTGATATTTCCTCTGTGTGCTCCTTGAAATATTACACTGATAAAATTCTAAGAATAGCCATAGTGGGACAGGCTAACGGGTGAGCATACACAGTGCTTCTGCATGCTGCCCTCCCAGCTTCCAGACATTGTCAGCTCAGAAACAGCTCAGAAGGCTAGATTTGATCCCTACACAGCTATTTTTATTCATGCAGTGCATTTCTCCTTCTTAAACTAATCCATCTGAATCAATTTAAACCACGACATCTGAATCAATTTAAAGTTTTACTGTCTACAGCATCCTTTGGCAAGGAGCTCAAAGGTCACCAAAGCACCCATAGGGGGTTACTGTCTTTGTTTTGTTCTGAGCTGGCTCTTGCTTTCATTAGATGTTCCCAAAATGTCCCTATTGGAAGGGAGAGTAAAGAAACCTGATTCTCTTTCACCCACTCCAGGTTGCTAATGATTACACAGACCGCTGGTCCTTGCTACACTATGCCATTTCTTTTGTAGAGTGAAGGCTCCTGGCTTTCTCAGTTGGTCTTGATATAGAAGCTGTTCCACACCTTTTATCATCCTTGTTGTCCCTCTCTGACCCTCTTCCAGTTTTACATTCTTTCTGAGATGTCCCACTTCTGGTCTAAATTAAGACATAAACCAGGTTTCACTTTCTCCATTTCACAGTGGTGTCCATGAGGTCATATGGGAAAATAAAAGTGGTAGGAGAAAAGAGATTTGCATAGAGAAATAAGCTGACGTTGTCTATCTTCTTTGGGAGTCAGCAGCTTCCTGTCCTGTGCAACTGGGATGCTTTTTTTCTTTTCTTTTCTTTCCTTTCCTTTCTTCTTTTTTCTTTTCCTTTCCTTTCTTCTTTTCCTTCCAGAGACTCAAGGAAGGAGAGGAGATCAGCCTAGAGAGGGAACAGCAAACCTTTTAAAAAGATTATTTGCTGTGTCAGGGAAACATTTCCTTTTGTCCTGGAAGCTGGAGAGGCAGATGCCAAATGGCCTTTTGGTATTAATGATCTCTGGGAGCCATCAGCTCCAGGATGCTTAGAGCTAATGGGTGAAACAACTGGATAATGTTTGTATGACAAGAAGCCCTCACCAGTCATTCAGGACCTTCTTCCCAAATTTTGCACACATTAACTGCTACTCTCTGTGCTGAATACACTAATTTTGGAGTGTTTCAATTTGCTTAGCCATCTTTATACTTTTATCACAAAATATTATCCCCCTGACAAAGAGTGTGAAATTGCTTGGCTAAGAATGAGAAACTTTGTTGAAAAGATGTACAAATAAGAACAAATACCCTTGTTCTTTCCTTCGACATTTGAGAGTTTCAAGACATGAAGACTGGAAAAGACTAATTTGTATAGAACAAGAATAAGAATTCTAATGCCATCCAAAACTTGAATCTTTAAGAAGCCTTTTTACTCTGTTGCTTACAAGAAAGAACAAAGTCCAAATTAACTCAGTCCCAGCATGTTCATAATTTATCTTTCAGAAAATGCACTCAAAGAAAGACATTTGAAGATGAGACAGCTTCTTTGTTGTGATCTCGTATCACAGGTCATCCTCTGGTTTCATTCTATCTCTTTTTATAACACAGCTGAGTATTAGATCTCACACAGTTTTCCACTTCCTAAGACAACCTAACCTACTATTACACATCTGAGTTACAAAATTTCATATGATTATCTAAGTCTCACAGCAAAGCAAAACATACCACAAGAAAGCAAACAGAATAAATATAGTCAATTGCAAATTCTCAATGCGTGAACATAAATGGAAGAATATTCCTTTCACTGTGCAGTTTGTAGGGCAGATATCCAGTTCTGTTCTCCCCCAGAAACGACCTCCATTATGGCTCTTCTCTGCCCCAGCAGCTTCATTTTCCTGCTCTGTTGGCTTTGTGACAGCAGATGCTGCCGAGCTGTGGCAGTTTGGCACTCAGCAGCTTTCCTTGCTGGTGTCTCTGGGCGGAATGAGGCCAGCCTGCCCCACGCGGGATACCTGTGGCACCCGCTGGAGCAGGCCTGGAGAGGGCAATGAGGCTGGGGAAGGGTCTGGAGCACAAGTTCTGTGAGGAGCAGCGGTGGTGGTCAGGCTGGAGAAGAGGAGGCTCAGGGGGGACCTTATCACTCTCTTCAACTGCCTCGAAGGAGGTTGTGGCCATGTGGGGGTCGGGCTCTTTTCCCGGATAACAGCGACAGGATAAGAGCACACAGTCTTAAATTGCGCCAGGGGAGGTTTAGGTTGGACATCAGGAAGAATTTCTTCACAGAAGAGATGATTAGGGATTGGAATGGGCTGCCCAGGGAGGTGGTGGAGTCACCGTCCCTGGAGGTGTTTAAGGAAAGAATGGACGTGGCACTCAGTGCCTTGGTCTAGTTGACATAGGGGAGTTCAGTCACAGGCTGGACTCAACGATCTGGGAGGTTTTTTCCAGCCTCACTGATTCTGCGTAATGAAACCTGGCAATGCCTTGTGATACAAAACCACAGCGATTCCGCCGCAGCCCCAGCGCTGTCCCAGCAGGGCGGCGCCTCGGCACCCCCCGTGGCCTACAACTCCCATGGTGCCCGGCGGCGGCGCGGCGGGCGCGCAGAGGTTGCTGGGGGCCGGGCCGTGCGCGGGGGCCGGCGCCGATGGCGGCAGGCGCAGGGGGCGGCTGAGGGAGCCGCCGGTGCCCGTCGCGTCCATCGACCGCCGACGCCTCGCCCGCCTGTCCATTCCCCCGCCCTGTCCATTCCCCCGCCGCTATGGAGGCGCTGATCCCCGTCATTAACAAGCTGCAGGACGTGTTCAACACGGTGGGGGCCGACATCATCCAGCTGCCGCAGATCGTGGTAGTGGGCACGCAGGTGAGGCGGGCCGGGCCAGGGGCGCGGGCGTTCACCGGCCCGAGGGCAAGGTCGGGGTGCCCATCGCGCTTCCGCCGCTGCAGACCCGCGGCTGCTTCCGCCAAGGGCACGGGGGGACGCGGCGGGGGGACGCAGCGGGCGGGGCGGGAGGGACGCCCTCGGTGCCCGCGTGTCCCCCGCACTCGCTCCGCGGCTCCGCTGCCTCACCCCCGGCTGCGCTGGGAGCGCCTCTTGTGCCGCCCGCCCGCAGCTTGACGCCGCTCCGTAGCGGTCCCAGCGCCCGAAGAGCTCCGCAGGGCTGCGGGGAGGGCCGGTGCCCTCGTCTCCCGTGGCTCCGGCCCGCACTCCGGGGTGCGGGTGGCGTCGGGGGACCCACGGAGCAGCAGCCGCGCCGGTGCGTCAGCATTATCGCTATCGCTGCTCGGTCCATGGCTTTCCTCCTCCGACAGCGGCCGTGCAGCGAGGGCCGAATAACAGGGATATGGTGGCGGAATAACAGGGATATCTTGCAGGCGTGGATGGTTTTCCTTTCCCCCGAGATCTTGTGCTTTTCGTACTCTTTGTGTTAGCTGGGGATGGGGAGCGAAGGTGAGAGGCGAGGCTGTTGCCTGCAACAGTTGCAACACGTGCGTGTGAGCCCGCTAATGCTCCTGGGCTCGAAGATAGCTCAGAGCCTTTCATATCTCTTCAAATGGGATGCTGCTCTTCGGCAGAACTTTTGGCAGCTGAACGTGCCTGACCAGAACTGCAGCAGTTACAAGGGAGTAGAAGATGAAGCGTTAAATAGAAGAAAAACTTGAAGCTAATGGAGCTCTCACTTTGTTTCTGTGAAATTTAAATATCTATTGAATGTGCTGTGCTCCTTGACAATAGCTTGCTCACCAAACTTTAATACCAATTACTCTGCACTCTGGATTTTTATTAAATAACTTAAAACACCAGCTGTATGTGTAAATGCAATGCAGAGGTGTGGCATTTTTCTGTGTAAGATTTAAAAAGTATTTTTTCCAGTTTCACTTTATGAACTATACTGAAGTGACATTTTTAAAAAATACTTTTAAACAACTCTGTCCCAGTTATCTTTTCCTAGTTGTAAATACTTTCCATAAGTAAATACTGAGAGTTAAAACAGTATTGATATGCTTGACTTCAGTAGTCTCCCCATCAGTATCGATATCTATTCAGTGTTGTATTCAGCATATTTATAAACCCCCATTAATTAGCATGAAATTTCCTATCATGCCAAAACAAAGTATTTTATGGACTCCAGAAAAATATGTAGCAAAATATCTAGCAAGCTGTATCTTGGGGTTTTTTTTTTTAGTCAGGATTGTTGGAAGAAAAAATTGTCTTTACTGACCCAGTAATTCTGTAGGTGGTTATTTTATGCAATTAGTTTTAGTTTAAATAAAATTTTATTAACCTGTTAATTTGAAGTTAGTTTATAGGAGACCAGATTTCTGGAGATGTGTCATATATGGCCTTAGAGCTGATAGTTTTGCTGCTGGTAGCTTGCTTCCTTTTTTTTTGCATGTGTTTTTTAGGTAATCTTGTTTCTAGGTGAAGTGTGGTGTGGCCTTTAGGTTTGTTCACACAGTTGATGTATCTGTAGCCCACTGGCATATGCTGTCTTTTCTTTTTCTTCTTTGAATAATATTCACAATAAACAGTCTTAAATTTTTCACCTCCATTTTCCTTGTTGGAAGCAAATGCTGCCTGTTAAGGTTTCTGTAATTCTCTCCTAATTGAGTGATGCTTTTATTTCTTCCAATTTGCCAGTTGCTTTTTTTAAATGACCTTTTTACACATTCATCAAGGAGAGGAAAAATGCTTTCTAAAGTAGTTCTTTCTTTTTATTTTTCTCTCTCTTATCTCTCTTGTCTACCTTTTTGGGTTTTTTTGTACTTATGTCTCTCTCTGGTTCTCATTCTGTGCATTAAATTATTTCTTTCTTTTCTAGAGTGTGTAGAACTAGAAGCTGATAAAAAGCCTTAATTCAACAGTGAATATTTTCTGTGTTCCCTCTCCCTCTGTTTGGGATTCATTTCCTACTGCCCTTGTGCCCTGAGCCATTGAAATGCTTTAGTTTTTCCTCTTTCTAGATACGTTTTGGTGCTAATTGCAAATTATGTCTCAGTAAATTTTGTACATTTAGATGCCTCTTGCACTTCTAGTGGTTTTACTGCCACTCAGTCATAGGAGAGTTCCTTCTCATTCTCCCCATAAATATTGTGCAAGTTATTTCTATATCCTATTATAGGGTCATATAAGAAAACTGGGGAATGTGCTGGTAGAACTCAGAGGACACCTTCAGACTGCCAATTTTTTTTCACTGTTTCAGGGTTTTTCTGCCATTCCCAGATAGGTGTTCTATTCTTTCCCCAATTCAGTATTCCAGTTCCATTTTTAAAACTGTATGACTGAAGTGCAAAAAAAAGAAGTAGGCATATGATATAAAAATATTTGTTCAATAATGCTGTAATACTCAGTGTTCTAGTTTATACAAATGCTTTGTGCTCTGTATTTATAAGGAATAACAAGGTGGTATTGAAGTGCCTCAACCAAACACATTAAAGCTGCAGTTAAAGGAGGCAAGGGGAAGAAAAGTAATTTGGTTAGTTATGGCCTTTGTGTGGATAGGTGGTATCACAAAAGTTAAATATCTACACTACAAAAGTGTGCATAAGATTTAGAATAAATTTAAGAAAACCATCCAGACAACAAAATGTCTGCCTAGAAGTATGTAAAAATGAATTATCGTTATTTATTTTTGTGCCATTAATTCTTGGAATATATTTGGGGTTTTCAGTAGTCATTAGCCTACTTATATACAAATTTAAGTGTCAGCTTTGTAGCAAAATTCTTCAGGTACTGACATTATAAAAACACCTTGTGGGCTTTATTTGCACTTGGTAGTGTTAATTGAAGTCGAGACATTGGGGTGAAATTGATGTAGCAACTGATGGAATTCACAAGTGAGATTTTGAGGTGACCTTTCATGTGTACATTTATAGAGTACTTTTGCTCACTCTTATGTTAATGCCGTTGTGAGACTTTAAATGGGGAGGTGTAATTTACAGTATTTAGTATGGACTTCTGTTGGATGTTCCCCTGGGATTGGCTCACAGATGAGCATTACATTTATTTCTTTTTTTTAGTGTTTGGTCTAAGTATCATGTTTGATGCTAATGCTAAACCACTTTTTATTGCAAGAAGGAAGGTTTCTTGATCAGAGATCACAGCCTGAGCGCTTGAATATGTGTAAGTTTATATTCTGGTAAGATAAATAGTTGGGGTGGTCATTTGGCTGTTAAGCTGACAGCAGTGGGAAGGTAATGAATGCACTGTCCTGGCTAGTGGGATAAGGAGATGAATCCAGCAGGTGCTATCAAAGCATCCCATCTGAGAGAGACTGGCACCTTGGTCTGAAACTTCAGGTGCTCTGCAGAGCTTCTGTGACTTTACCCGTCAGGGAACAGAAATTTAAGCCACTTAGCTCCTTCAGTGTAGCATACATTGTGTTGGCAAAAGGCCAGTTTAAGGTGAAGGAAACTCCAGTTTATACCAAGCAACAAGGAAACCCCATACCAAGCACAGCCGTGTCTTCCTCCCTACTCTCTTGCTGGGTTTTTTGTTTGATTTTTGTGGAGGTTTTTTGTTTGCGTGCTTGTTATGATTTTTCTTTTGGTTTTTGGCTTGTTTTGCTTTCTCTTTGGTTGTTGTTTTGTCCAAGGATCTTTTCTGGCAATTCAAGCAGATGCAAAAACCCATTTGTATTGACATTTGAATAGGGGATGTAACCAGAGCATAGCTTCCATGCTGGTTGGGGAGAGTCTGTTTTTTCTCCCAAATGTTTTGCAAATTTCCTGGTTTCATTTGGGTTTTCTTTGTTTTCATATCTGACATTTACAGTCTGGTTTTGGGTGTAACTGTTTTTCTTTTTGCCATTCTTTGCTCCTGTTAAGTCATGCCCTGACTGTTCTGCTGTTTGTTTCAGACAAGCAGCAAAGTGAGGCTGACATTAATTAACTGTTTATATTTACCAGACATAAGATAAAGTTGCTGCTGATAGGATATAGTGCAAACAACATTTAGTGTTGTGCTTTTGGGGTCCTGAAGGTTTCTGTGATTGAAAGGATGGTGTTTTCTCTGTTTCTATCTGCAGACTTCATATGAATTAAAATAAAATAATAGGTCTAATAACTATCCTGCATTTTAGCATTTTATGATTCCTAATATGAAAACAGTATTAAACACCATTTAAAAGAAGATACTAATTTTATTTTTTGTAAGTGACTGGTTATTTTGGAAGAGTGAAGAGTCAGCACAGAATTGACACTTGTAGAGGGGTGTGAATAAAAAAGTCTTGTGCTTCTCTTTTTTTGTTTTGTTTGTGTGCTTTGTTTTGTTTTCTCACCAGTTTTGATGTTTTACTGCGAGGGTCCTGTTCATCCTGTGATTGGCAACTGGTTTTTTTGAAAAACCTGTGTTGTAATTAGACCAGGTGAATCTTGTTGTCCAGGGGGCACATTGCAAAGAAAATATATTTTCAGGAAAATGAAGGGAAGATTATTAAAACAGACAGCACAGGCATTTGTTTTTCACAATCTGGAGAGAAAAAGGCTGTGTAGTTCTTGGAAAAATTTGTTCATGTAGTAGCCAGAAGGTTGACTAACTTAGAGCTTTGGGGTTTGGTCTTTTTTTTAATAATACTGTTATTTAGAACTTTTAAAATTTGAATATGCAAGTTGGCTTTATTTTGATTCGCTTTACTGCAAGTCATGAATATAGCAGTATACACAGGCTATGTGAGGTCAGGATGTCTGGCCTGCAAATGTGAATCTTCAAATACTACAGTTCCATGATGTAACAGATATAACGTGTTTGTACTTAGATGAGGCATTTTTTTCTTAAGTGAATTACTGGAGGGCTTAGGGAATTGATGTACTGAGGAAGAAAACATCTGCTAATCATTGCTGCATTTGCTGTTGTTTGGCACATGTCTACAGTTAGATATGGTGTAAATGTGAGATTTCTGAAGAGTTTTGACTAAGCTGTGCCAGTTCTGGCATTCCTTACTATTTGTACATAAGCTGTTTTATGTGAGGTGGTTCCTGTGACTTCGAGTCTCTCCCTGAGTTATTCAGGAGAGCTCTCTGTTCAAGTACATGGGGAATGGCCTCCAGGAACAAGAGTCTTGTAGTCTGGACAAGATCTTGCATGCATTTTGCAATAATGAGCAGTACATTATGCTGGTTTTACTGCTTTCTCCAGTTTGGATCAGCCTGTTGTCTCTTTTGCATCTTTTAGAAGTGTTGTTTTGTTTCAAACAATGTCTTAAATTAATTCATTTGGCCTGCTTGTAGCTGTAACATTCTTTCTTGATTAGTAAATAAATTTTTAAATTTGTTAGCTGTTTAGAACCAGTATAGCTTGGGGCATTCCTAGTATGAATAGGAAAATTTTGTTATAATATGTGTTCCAACCAAAGCAGTTCCCTTGTGGAACTGCTCTGAAATTGCATGTGTACTCACCTTTCATTCCAGAGTAATTCATATTTGCAAAATAAGGAAAGAAAGAAAATACTGCTGCTCTTTAGATATAGCAGGCTGAACTCTTCTAGGATGGCTAATGCAATTAACTTTTTAAAATACCAGTGTGGGTAATATTTCTGTGGGTGAGATCCCAGCACAAGTGCATTAGCTTTTATTTCCCAATGATAGAGTGAAAATTTAGGAAATTCTATATGTATGTATTGCCAAGAGCATGATTTGGCAGCAGGACTTTTATACTTCTTGTATGACAGAAACTGCAAAATTGCCACCATTTAATCTCGGATGTCAAAGCAGATGCATTGCTTTCCTTAATAGAACTCTTCAGGAATTATTATGTCTCATTGAGAAGTCTCTCTTACTTGACAGTTCCTTACTGTCATTCTTGAATGTTTGCATTGTGCTACTTCAAAAGTCATTGGGAGTTCCAAAATCACTGCCTCTATTTTCTTGTGCTGTCCTGTTCTTGTGTTGTGTTGCAGGAGTTCTTTGCATTTTTTTTCCTGTTGGATGAGATAGTAAAAAAAAAGTTATCAGCTTGCCCTGTTCAAAACCAATGAGCTAAGTTCTCCTTTCAACTAATTTTTGTTTTGCAAGTTTCCCAGTAGTTTATTGGACATGTTTCCTTAAAAAGGTTTTTTCCCCACAGATGGTGTATTGTGCATTGGCTCCACAAAGACATTATGAAGTCTAAAGATAGACAGAGGAAGGCAGGAGATTCCTTTAAGATAACTTGAAATTTGTTGCAGCTGATACAAGTCCATTATCATTGTAATAATAGTTGAAATATACACCAGTCAACAATCTGAACAAGTGACTGTAAGAAATTTGATGATTCTTGTGCATCAGTGAGACTCCAGGTGATCCTTGTGTTAATTTGCCTTCTTGCTTCATGGACTTCATGTAAGAGTAAGAGCAGACTTTGCTTATTTACTGAGCTGTTTGGTGGGACCCTGTGAGCTAAAGGGCAGTGAATCACAAGGGACCTGGCATTCCTTTAAGGACAGCCTCATGGAGCACAAAGCAATAGTCCATACACTGGCTTGGGAAAATGAGTGGAGGTCTAAGGAGAGCAGTATTGAGGGAATTCATGACTCAACCTCAGCACAGAAGACTCATGCAGGAGGTAGAAATGAGGAGAAGCTCACTCAGGGGTATAAAAATACTGCCTGCGTAGGCAAAGACGGTATTGAGAAAGCCACTGTTACTGCTGGGGGCATCAAAGGCAGCAGGAACTTCCAGCACAGGATCAGGAGTTAAGAAAAAAGAGAAATGAGGTTAATAAAGGCTTGCTGCTGACTGTGACAGGTGATCCAGGGGCAGTGAATATGGGCAAGGCTGAGGCACTTGACCCTTTATTTGCCCTGGTCTTCTAGGCCTTTGTCCCTGTAGATGGGGTTAAAAGTGGAGAATAACTCAGTGCTGCAAGAGGATTGGGTCAGGGTTGTTTTTGATATGAAGAAAACATCATTGCATTCTGTTTGGTGTAGGGCTCAAGTCTTCTAAAATAGGAATGCTAATGAGGATGTGGAAATAGAATAAGAAAGCCAGTGAAGGAAATGGCATGGGATGAATGTGAATGGCTGCTTATAGTGTTACTTCAGCATTTTCAAGACAGAGTCTCTTCCATTTGACTTGTCAACAAACCGAAAGTGTTTTTGAAAGTAACATTTCTGGCTGTTAATGAAGCTGGACAATTATAAAATCATGCACTTGCTGTGTGCTGCTTCTGAATTCCTAAAACTGTGGTTCGTAACGCAGCAGATTGTAACCCACATTTTCTCTTAAGAATTAGTGTAATGGATGGGAGCAAATGCCTTTTGATATGGAAGTGCACACCGTTGGAATATGCAGGGACAAGTAACGAAGAAATGAAGGATAGGGAGGCAAAAGCAACCTCATGAGGACTGTTAAAAGTAGAGGTGCTGACTTTTTGAAGTGGATCAATTCTTACAGCTTGCAGCTTCTTAATTTGGGATAATAAGTGCACAATTGTTTCCCAGTGACTGCCCTTCATCCTTGATTGTCAACATCATCTTCATATTAATCTAAACCAAAGATGAATATACAGGTGTTACAGAGGCAGTGAGAATGTTGATAAGGTTTCAACACACTCTGACAGTATATATGATGTAAAATACTGAAGTCCTGTGTGCATCATCCCTTTTTATCTTAGTACTTCTGGGGAAAATGGTTTTACCATCCACCAGACTCAGGTGTCTCTCTGTCAGATTAATGGTGGTTGACAGAGCAGCGTGTGAAACACTCAGCCACAGAAGTTTGACACAAAGGTTAAAGGAGTGACACAAGATGTTCCTGTACTTGCCCCCTGCCTTTTTTTCTGAGCAATCTCTATTAAGTTCCTCTAGATATCACAGCTAATAGATATTTCAAATTAGGATCAGATATTAGGGTCCAGAGGGAAGTCTGCCTGATCTGCTACTAAAGGTTAGAGTTTGCTAATGCTTTTCTGGACTCATTGTTAAATGAATTTATGGATTTCAGTCCATGCTTAAAATTGTGATGGTCGTTTCAATGACATGACAGAACAAGTGTGATACTCTTGCAGACTCATTCCTAAAAATTCCTCTGGTTATCAGTGTTAGTGTCTGTCTACATCCGTTCTGTGAAGGACTGGCTGAACTGACTTTGTGTTCTTAACAGACCCATATCCCTTGCGTCCCCCTCACTGTCAGAACATGATCAGCTTTGTGTTACTGCCTTCCTCACCGTGTTCCCAGACAGTTCTTGGTAATGGATGCTGAGGAGTCCAGATTAAGAAGTGCGTCATTAGATAATTGTATTCCAACAACAGATTGCTTTAGTTGGGAGTGTAATGCAATTTGAAAGAATTTCCTGATGCATGGAGTACTGTAATGCTTCATTTAGTGTCTTTGCAAAGGATCCAGACCGTTCCTTCTCCATCCAGAGGTAACTGGGAGTGGTGTAAGACACTGCTGGTGGTTTGCTTCTGTGTACAGCTTGATGTGTGCCCATTTTAGCTTCCTGCATTCCCACTCCTTTGAAAAGACTAAAGAGCAGCAGAGTGCAGCAGCTTGTGCCATGGATTTTGGTTTCCTTTTAGGATAAGGTTCTTGATAAGGATTCCAGCCATTTATTACCTATCCCTTATGTGCTTGGATTATATTTCACGCGAAGCCACTTTGTCAGATCTCCAGCATTTTGATACTGAGTGATCATTTTTCCCATGTCTAAGAAATCTTGCTCAAGAGACCAGAGAATCACAGAATCATCAAGATTGGAAGAGACCTTCAAGGTCATCTAGTCCAACCATCAACCCAGCATAATCACCCCTAAACTGTATCCCCAGGTGCCACATCCAGGTGCCTCTTAATGTTTGAAATATTTTTAATAAATGAAACACTGGTCTTCTTTGGGTTTTTTTGCAATGCAACAGATGAACCTTATCTCTCATTTTGTTTGGTTAGGCATTTCACTTGTTTTAAGTAAGTTTGTTGAGAAGTAGTTTGTTATTTGTCACTGTGAAGTTTGGTTTTTTTACAGTCTGTAATATCGGTAGTTCTTCAGGAGCGGGCCAGAACAGGAGCTCTCTCAGGGAGAGTTGCAGACCTAGTTCATGCTTTGGTCAGGTTCTTGAGTTATTTGGTAAGAGTTCAGTGCCCAATGATGTGTTATAAGCTCCTTGCAGAGAAGGTGCCCAAAACTGGTTTGTAGAAGGACAGTTGAAGAAAATTATTAACAACTTTCTAGGGGAGTCTTTTGAAGGAAAACCAAATCTTACAAGGCTATATTTTGACCCTGCTCTTCTTCCACATCTTTCTAGACCATTGATCTCATTGCTGTCAAATTTTAGATTTACTTTGAAAAACATACATAATCTGCATTGGTGTGTTATTTGCCTATTGAGACAAATACTGTTTTTGATAAAACGTCTTTTTTTTTCCTATGCCTAAAAGCATATACAAGTGGTACAATAAAATAAGGCTTTCATTTGTTGCTGTTCAAACTTTCTAGGGGTTTGGTCTTGTATTTTAATATTTATTTTGTTGTTCTGCATACATGCCCTATTTCAATAGGTTATAAAGCTCTCATATAATATATTCATGTCTTGTTTTACTGCAGTAGTAGAAATGTACTGTCTAATAGTAATGTGTTGCTTGACCTCTGATCTATTTTTGATTTTTAGAAAAGTCACCCAATGTCACTAAATGTGGGAGATTTAAAGATATTAATCACTTCTTTTATATCATATTATGCTATGTTATATACTCATCGTTTACCTGAAGTCTCAAATCTGTTATTTCAGAACTGGTAGGCTGAGTGGAGGTTCTATAGCAGTTACATAATGCACATTCCAGCTGTCAGAAGCATCTGTTGGTTTCCTTTTTTGGTTTTGTTTTTTTGTTTGTTTATTTTTTAACAAGAGAATTGTTTGGTAGTTGCATTAATAAAGAAACGCTTCCTAGATGGTGGCAACGACTGTCAGAGCAGGTTTTCTCATGGCATGCCTATGTAGACTTAGAGCTGCAGAACCCTGGAGGAGTTTAATACAGTATTATTAAAAAGACAAAATCTTCTCAGTTGGACCTGGAGTATTATGTTGATGTAGTCTATTGTTTGTTGTTAGTTTTAACATGGGTACTGGTCTGGAATCACTTTTAAAACCCAGGTTTTCACAGCTGCTTGTTGAACCAGTTGTGAATCTTATACAAAAGTCCTGCAGGAGAACATTTTAAATGTAGACTCTCAAAGAATATTTGTAATTTCACAGCCTTTAAGTATTTCCCAACTTTTTACAGTTTGTTGTTATGTAAATACTTAAATATAAGCACAAAGAGAGAGTGGGATGCCATGAAACAATGTTTGTTTCTATGTTTAGGGTGTAAAACAATGTTTGTACTTACCAAGTCGATACAATACATTATACAAAAAAACCAAACCCAAAACTCAAACAAAATCCCACCACCCAACCAGACCTCAAAGTGAAAGGAATATAACATTGTAGCAGTCTAATGTACTCAAGTATACATAGTTAATAAATGTTTGTGTAATGGTGCTGGTGGTATTAATACAACCAACCCATGTTAATTCTAACAAATACTTAGGGTTAAATTCCTTATTTTACAAAGTAAAGTTTTACTTCAAGATGTCAGCAAATGACATAGTACAAGACATAGAATTTCCTTCTGAGGATTATAAAGAAAAGCATTTTTTTTCCAGAAATGTTTGTGGAGAGTTTGATGTTTGTGGTGGAGAATGTTAAATAGGAGATTAATTTTTCTGGAACCTATTATGTGTATAGTTTAACCTTTGATAAAAACCGTGGGACACTTACAAACCATGTAGATGGGTATCTGTTCTGAGTGTCCCAAGCAGGTTTAGACAGTTACTGGCTTGTAGCAGACTTGTGTCCTTCAGTGCCTGTGCAGTGGCACTGCTGTGTCTGCAGGGAGTCTGTCATATGCTCCTTCAGGCACTCTATAGCAGAGGACAAAACAGAGCACTGTTTGCAGGCTAGATGAAAAGAAACTGAAATATCACAGCATTTTTGGTGTTTAAGAAAGTAATGTAGCTGTATTCCATTTTTCAGAGCAGTGGAAAAAGTTCTGTGTTGGAAAGTCTTGTGGGGAGGGATCTGCTCCCACGAGGTACTGGAGTTGTCACCCGGAGACCCCTTATTCTGCAGCTGGTGCACGTTTCCCCAGAGGATGGTCGGAAAGGAGCTGGGGATGAAAATGGTAAGTGGGATCCAAGAATGTGTTTTGACTTTTTGGAAAGAGAATTCAAGTCTTTCTTCTTCTTTTAAATGAGAAATCAGTTGCTATAATCTTTAAACTCTAGTATGCTTTTTTAAAATTTGCTTGAAAGAAAACACAGCTGTTGTCACATCTGTTTTGTCCATTTAGCAAATGTCATGAAGTCAAAATTCAAAATACTTCTAATGTTTTAAGTTTTCCTGTTCTTGGGAATTTTTTTGAGAAAAATAGGCCAAAGAAAGCATTTCAGTTATAAAGATAGTTGTCTAGAATGTAGAGAACTTACGTGTGTTTTTCGTCCCCTTCCCTTTTGCTGTATAAGTAAGGTATTTCATTGAGACCGTGATGAGTATGAGGGTTTTTAGAAGGAGGGCAGGAAATATGTACATTCTGAATGGAGTGAAAGAAGAAATGAAAACAAACTTGTAGTAGATGAAAACAGAATTGAATTGACATGTTCTGCAGCTTACAGACGCCACCTTACTGGGCTGCACTGGGAGACTCCAAGTGTATCAAGCACAGCACTGTTACTTTGAAGCTTGTCTTCTCTACTACTTCTGTTTTATCCTTCAGCAGATCAAGAAAGTGATCTCAGTTGTCCCTTGGGAGTTTCAAGGCTCATTTTATACCAACTAATGCTCCTGATCTTAGGAAGAGGCAGCAGGGGCATATCTACCTTCTGATTGTAAGATAAATCATAGCTTTTTTATGTAGACAGTAACAACTGCACAGGCTTTTGTTGGTGTGATAAACTTGGGGCTATAATTATTAATTCTCATGGTATTCAAATTTTTCTTAATTTGTTTCTACCAATAATAAGTCAAGGTATCAGAAGTTCTTTACAGTATTTGTTTTCCTGTAATATTTATGGCCTTTGGTTTCTGAAGGACAGTTACTAGTATTGTGCTGTTTAAAAGGTTTCAGCTCCAATCTTAATTACTGTCGCAAGCAGAGAACACAGTTAAGGTTCATAACAATTAGCATGCAAACCACGTGAGAAATTGTAGGGATAGCTCAGGCTGGAAGTGATCTCAGGAGACCTCTAGTCCAATCTCTCAAAATAAAGCCAACTCTGGACTCAATACCGGGTTTCTTGGGTCTTTATCTGTTCTGGTCTGAAAATCTCCAAGAATGGGGAATTCAATCTCTCTGCAACTTTTTAGAAATGGCACATTTGATGTCTTTAAATGCAGTTTTACATTGCTTGTATTGTGCAGTGTATAGTTTATATTTTTAGAACTTCTCAGAATGCTTGGATTCTGAGTTGTAGGGTAAACTATTATTTTGTTCTTCTTTGCAACTTTATAGGTGTAAAAGGAAGTTTTGCAATTGGAGTATTCTGAGTCAAGGCAGAGCCTTTCTCTTGTAGGTTGCATTTGATCTGGGGATTTGGATTTTAAATTTAAAATGTATAAGAATGTTGGGCTAAATTATTATTTATGATGCCCACTGTTTTTTTTTTTTTTTTTGAAAACAATCAATATGCAAGATGTACGTGTTATAATCTCATGTTGTTCTTCTGAGAGGGATGTGGGCTTGTTTGGTAAGAACAGAGATTTGGGAAGAACAGAAATTATAATTTACCAATTGAGTTTGAAATGTGTCTTCTCGCCAAAATTCAGGCAAATTGTGGTCTAAATGGTGTTGTCACTGGTCTGGTTTAGTGTATATTCAGATTGTGGTGTTACATCTGAGAAGATGAGATCAAGTGGCTTGGAGAGAAAAGGATGACAACCTCTTATCCTGGCTATGCTGTGTGATGTTGTAGTAAGTGCCATTAGAGGTCTATTTTTAGAGGTAATTTTATTTGTAATGAGGTGGATGTTGAGGTAGGGTTGAATATGGATTTGGGATTTCCCAGAGGGAAGTAGTCTTGCAGAAAAGGATTTTATCCAGATGAGAGATTTCTTCTTTACAAGTTGAATATTGGGCAAGAAAGTATCAGTCTTGGCATACTGATTCCTGAAGGCTGGCATTGAACTCTCTGTACACACAGATACTTTTAGACAACTGTCTTTTCTCTTGACTTCTGTTTTGTGATTGTCACCTGTATCCATCCTAATGCTTGCTCTGCTAGTATTATCTATTAACACAGCCATTTCAAAATAGCTACTACTCTGTGGTTCTTACAAGCTTAAGTTTTATCTTTGTTAAAGTGTAGGCTTCCCAGTTTTTAACACAAAGCACTTTTGACTGCTGTGCTGTTCACTTAAGGAGGGATAAATGATTCCCTTGTACTGTGATCACTGCAATAAATCAAGAGAGTCAGAAAATACCAGAGATAAATTTTCCATTAAATGTGAAGTCTGTATTTTTATAACATGGTATTTCAGGCTACTCTGTATATTCTTCAGAAAATGTTTGTAATTTTATGTGAAGGAAATGTTCTCATCGTGCTTTTGCTGTTTATTGTTGGCCTCTAGTGATTCAGCACATATGGTGTGTTTGATGTGATGTTGATGAACACTGTGGTGTTCTCTGATCAAATTGCAAGAGAAGCAGCACTTATCAGAGAACTGGGCCAAGTCTTGTGCATTATTAAATTGGTCTTGCAGTGAAGACCTATAATGCTGGTTCAGAAATGGAAAATAAGAGAGAACATACCAGTGGCCAAGTAGTAAATGCTTATAGGGTTGTTTGTTTGTTTGTTTGTTTGTTCCAGGATAGGAAACTGAACATTGTTCAAATTCTGAACTGACAGAATTGATACAGAACACAGGAATAATTAGTACAGATCCATTGCTTGATAAATCAACACTGTGTTTTCAGCCTATTGCTCTCTGCTTCAGATAGGAATCTCTTACCCCTAGCTCCCAAACAGTGTGGCCTGCTTCACTGGGCTGGGCTTTGTAGAAGCACAAGAGAAAAAGCTCTCCCTCAAAAGTGCTTGCAATCGTTGGTGTCA